>VWPW01014091.1:63854-202255 GCA_013389825.1 Crypturellus undulatus
TTAAAAAAAAAAAAAAAAAAAAAAAACAGATTTGGATAAACTTCTAAGAAGGACCACACAGCAGATTAGGTTATTTAGATTTGTTTAAGAATAGTTGACATGTGTTCCTCTCCCATTCTCTGGGCATTCTCTGGCAAGTTTAAAAGTGGACTCATGTTGTGCCAGTTCAGATTAGTACTAGAACATGAAAGGGCTACGTTTGTATCATTTTCCACCCACCTCACATTCATGTGGGAATGCAGTCATATGCCGAGCCACTTCTTGTCTTGGGCAGCCAGGATTAGCACAGTCTTCACAGTCTTAGGTAGACATGTCATCTGTGCCTTGGCATCAAAGAGCATCAGGTCCGTCCCAAGGTGTTTAACCCTTTCTTTCAGCCTTCAGGTTACTGTAGAAGAACTTGGCTTTTGCTCTTACCTTAACATGACCTGTGAGTTCATGCCCTGCTCAAAATTCCCCTGGGAATGTGTTATATGGTTCTTCTATTCAAGCCTATACTCACGTCTTGGACTCTCAGTGTCATTGGATACAGCTTTCATTAGGTAATTTTAATGAACCTACATAGTATCTCCTCCTAGTTATACCTTCTGAGAGAGCACACTAGCTCATAATAATACTGCCTCACAAAGTCATACCTCCCAATTTTCCCATATTTTTCAGGTAGGTATACTATTCTAAAAATCAACTATTTCACAATTTCATTGTTTTCACATGCCACTTTTCCTAATCTGTTACCAGTTTCATACTAAATATAGTACAATTCTAATACTAATACTAAATACCTTACTAATTACTAATATAGTATAAATTTATTCATTAAAATCAAGGTTATTGTTTCATATATTTTAGGTGTAATTTGAACTCAGAAAAATACCTAGCTATTTACACTTACACCATCCCTTAGAAAGCATTTCTAAATAATATAACAGGAAAGTAGTTGATACAATGGTTAGATAACATCAAAGAGTGGGTTGAGAACACAAACTATGATCCTTGTGAAAACTGATTCCTGAAGAACTGGCCAAGAGAGTTCTAAGTCATTTCTTCCTTTTTGCTGAAATATAATGTTTGTTCTCAGTCTTCAAGTAGAACCTGGCAAGTCTGTATTTGCACTTGTTGATCTTTCCCAACATAAATCTCTCCATTGTAATCCTATCAACAATATGTTTTCTTTACCTTAGTAATAAAATTTCTTGTAATGTACCCTCTTTTGGACTTTGCATGAAGTGTTTATCATGTTATTGAGGTTACAGCTACAGAACATTTCAGTATAATACAACAAAAGACAATGAAACACTGCACAGGTGTAAGATCTCTCTGATCTTTTCCTTTTTTTTTTTTGCCATCAATTAAAAATAGCCTACAGGTGTAAGATCTCTCTGATCTTCTTTTGCCATCAACTAAAAAGAGCCTGAGGATTATTGGAATATGTCCTAGTATGTATGATGATACATCCTTAATCAAAAAAATATATACTGCTACTCTTATAACCTCTTTGATGTAATCAACCAACAGACCTAATCTATCAGTTTGTTGGAAATATGCCTGGATACGGAGCCACTTCTATACTGTGATAAATATTGTAATTTCTCTGAAAAACCATCAGCAAAGTCTGGGACGATAATCTCCCTACGTGTAACTTCTGACATAATATCTCATTAGGTAAGTATCTACAGAAAGTATTCCGGTGCAGTTCATTATCTGAAAAGCTTCCTCCAGTGTTATACATCCCTTCTTGCTCAGGCCCACTTAAGCCTGAGCTGCCACGCATGTGCCTTTCCAGGTGTTATTTTGGAGGGCTATAAAACCCGTACGTTTGGTTCCTAAACTCCACTGTTATCAAATATAAGTGATCTTACTCAACAGATGAGAGCCTGCCTGTATATACACAGCTATCTCTCTCCATACACATATATACACGCACATATCCATATATATGTACTCACAAGTGCACACACTCACACAGTGAAAATACAAATAATGCCCAAGTGATCCTTACTGACATGTCAAGACTGTATCTATCCCACATAACCCCACAAAATAAACTTAAGAGTTGACTATACTCATCATCATTTTGGATGATGTCAGCTGGGATGCATTTGTACAGAGTAAACTTTACGGAAAATCTCACAGTTTTTGCCTGGTCATACCATATATAAGATATTGATTGGGGTTTGCCTCATAATCAAACAAGTTAGGAAATCATGAACTTTCATAAGCCCTCTCTAAGTTAAATACTGAGTAATCAAAATTCTCCTCCAAAGAGGAGGTTTTCCTTTTGCTTGTATCGACTTGTCTACATTGGCAATTTATAATTCATCTCACAACTAATGGAAATTCTTATTCTTTAATAATTAGAGCCCAAACCATTAAGTATAACAACAATGTAATAATTCACAAGTTGCTAGTGCTGACAATGCAATTACAAAACAAGATATAGGTGCTATATAAATAAGACATCATCTTACTATCTAAGAGGACAACCCAAACAGTGAAGGAGATAAATACACTACATACTGCTTAAAATGGAACTGATAATGACCAAAAATACCAAACTAAAACAGTTGAATACCTACAAAACAAGTAATAGATATATATCTCAAATAATCCATTTAATGATTTAGTCAAATAATCCATTTAATGATTTTACAGAAAATGCATACCTGTGCTCCTTTCACAGAATATGCAGAATGCACCAATTGTGTAAGAAAAGAAATTAAATGAACATCCACTGTTGCTTTTGGAAAATTAAATACAAAACTCTGAATGTGAAACAAACAAATAAGACAATTTAAGAAAGATTAAAAGCAATTGTTGTGTTACCCTGGCAACATAGTCCAGGTGCAGCCAATCAGCAAAGTTGATATATTGTTTTGACATACATGCACATATTTCTAACATAAATAGCAACAGAGACATAATAACAATAGGTTTTAAAACTAGGAACTGATGTCATTTTATCTGTGTCAATCAAAGAGAACCTATGAAAGTGTTTCTTCTATCAAATTGACATTAAGTATATGCTGTAATGGCTTTATGAGAGATAGCAGACTTTTGACAGGTCATAAAAGATGCAAAATCTATAATTACATTCTAGCTTCTCAGATTGTGTCCTCTAAAAAACTTAAAGAAGAAAATAAAACTTGAAGGCTATGATATATCGTTCATTTATCAAAATAGGGAAAATAAAAGAATGCAGCATACCTGAGAATGGAGATGAAATATTAGAGTGGGATAATCTCCCTAACCCTTAAAATAGACACACTTAAACTTCTTATGTCTTATTTTATGATCAGCTGGTGCCAGTGAAGCTCTGCAGTGTGCGTTCTCAAGGATACTAAAAATTAACAATAGAAGAAATGTACAGAGGAAGATTGCTAATGCGATACAGAGGCTTTCACCTCTTGGTCATTGGCTTGAATCTGGACTGTGTTGGCAGGAGCAGAAAAACATGACTTTCTGACAGCTGTTCACAAGCCTGTATAGAAGTACATCAGCCATCCTAGTCTGACCCTAATGGATGGTTTTCCAAAAGCAACCACTGGAAACACAGCCCCCATCAAACAGTCTCAAGAGAAAACTGGAATCTCTTTCCTTTTCTAGAAACTCTTATCCCAGCCGACTCCTGAAAGCCAGTGTAGCCAGAGAGAGTAAGACCATATTTCCACAGAGTGTCATCAATGTCGCAATTAGAGAGCTCTAGTTCTAACACTAATCAAGAAACATTTTCAGATGCCACTAAGAACTAAACGCATTTCAACAGTCATACATTCATTTCTTTATGAGATCATTTTTTATTATGAAAAATAGAGTTTCACTAGCCTTATACCTTACCATCTCCAAAAATCCTCCTCAGCAAGAAAAAGAAATATATATATATATGTATACACACGTCAGCAGATAGAAATGATATACACATTCATAAAACTCCCAGATACAGAGACAAGCACCTTATTTTGTCATTGGGTGGGATTAGGTTATCCATTCTGGCACATCATCTTTTTTTCTTTTTCCAGACTTATACGACTTTCATCACAGCGAATGCTAGGAGTGAGGAATTTCCAACTGGAACACATTGAAAATAAAAAGGAAATAACCCACTATAAACAGCACTGAGGAGAAACAAGTGAACATGCAGGGTACAATATGCTTCATTGTCAGGATGTGAATGGTGTACTTTTGTCTAGCAACCTATTATGTTTCTTTAAGAAATACTGACTTTTACTTGGAATTTTAATCTACATTTTGATTGATTTCTTTTTTTTTAGGATGTAAGAGTGATGGAAAGGACCCAGGGTAAGGAACAAGGAAGAACAGAACAATCTAAAAAGTTTCGAGCCATGCTGTCAGAAGCTGGTGATAACATCCTGAAGATTAACTATTTCAGGACTGTGGAACCTGCTTATTACAGGAGACAAAAGACACTGAAGCTGCCTGTGTATCAAAATACAGTCAGGACTTGACAATATTACAGAGCAAGGGAAAACTACTCTAGAGCAGTTGTGGAAATGTGTGTTTACCCATAAGTCATCACATCCAACAGTATGCCCTCACTCTGCACAACCTATTTTATAGAATATGTAGAGAGACAACAAAAAACATGATAAAAAGTGAACATATTGCACTGAAAAATATATTTTTAGACATCTCCATACTAGTATTTAAGTTCCCATGACAGAGAATACACCATGTTCCTCAGTATATTGTTTCACAGGGTAATTATCCTCATCAAAACACACACCTCATTTCTGGCTCCAGTTTGCAAGTCGCATATCACTGCATCTTTTCCTGTGAGATTAAGAATTTGACCAATATGAAAAATCCTGTAGCTGTGCAGATGCCTGTAATCACCTCTTAGGTCAGGCAAGGCAAATTAATATATAACAGACCCTGTGATCAACAAGTAAAGCTCTTATTTTCCCAGGTATGTGAAGGAACAGAAATTCTGCAATTTGACCAGAATATTGTAACTTTTCATAATGTACAGAAAGATGAATTTTTTATTATGAACTCTAGTCCACATATTTTCTAGTCTTATCAAACATCTCCAAGACCTCCAAATATAAATTAATGCTGGTCTGTATTTCTATATACATAGTTACATTTCACATCATCTACAGTCTCCTCCCATACATTTAAATCTTCCCCATATACTTTAGTATCTTCTATTTTCTTTCACACTCTTCTTCTATATTAAGAAGCAATGATCGGCTTAACAGAGCCTTCTTTCTGACTTGACTAGTCCCTTTTTGATAAGTATTTTCATCTAGAAAATTGCGCTTAAAATTAATTGCTCTAAAAAGCAAAGCCTCCAGAGGTGATGGCTCAATGCAGGAGGAGAGACCAAACAGCACTGCCGAGCAGCAGCTGCAAAGGATGAACCCAAGGGGTCTAACAACAATCCTAAGTTCCAGCAGAGTCAAATTGGTTGATTGACTGTATATTTGAGTGACAATAAGCACAGTGGTGCTGCACCCAGCAGTCCCTAAGAGCATCCACAGTTCAGGATGCTGAACTGCAGAGCTGAGTATTTTCCTTGTATTATTTGTGCTATTGAACAAAAAATCCCTTTCTTTATTCTTCCTACTCATATACTCCATATTCTTTATACTTTCTTTCCCCAGTATCACTTGCTTATGCTTTGCTAATGTGTGTATAGGAGTGCGGGAATCAAGTGCTGTGGTGTCTGCTCGCCATTTCCATCACAAAATCCCTCAAGAGGCTCCAGCTAGGAACGAAGACCTTCATGGGTTGGTTACACTACTTGGAGACGAAGATGGACACGGCAGTCCTAGTAGATTCAAGACAAATTTCAGACTTGAATATCAAGCAGGTCAAATCTTCATTATTATTTAAATAAAATCTTCCTGAGAAAAACGAGCATAAGGAGAGAAACCATTGATACCACACTTAGGAAGAGATTTTGAGCAACTACACATTATTTTATTAGTAGCAATTTGTTCCAATCAAATCAGAGTCAGAACAAAATGCAATACCTCCTTCTTTTATGAAGGGATTTTTATAGAAAACAGAATAAAGAAATAGGAAATAAAAACAAGTCAGAGATCTACGAACTGTGCATATGCCTATGAAATTTGTGCAAGGTTGTATCCTGTATACACTACCAAGCATAAAGAAAAGGTAGCTATGGTGCCATCCAGGAGATCTCCTTCAACCTTCCAAGTCAGAAGACTGGGAAAACATGCACTAGCTTTAACTTCTAGATCTTTTGCTGAATTGTGGCAAAAATGCAAAGAAAATGCAATAATTCAGTGTTTTGTCAGCAGAAATTTTGCTCTAGAGTTATAAACTGCATTTTCTGTCTCTCTGAGACACTCAGATACTTTGTGAACACTGAGCCTTGCAACCCCATTACGAAACAGAGCAGCACTATTATGCCCATTACTCAGCAGATTAAGACAGACAAAAAAAATACCTAAAGGAGAGAGAAGATTTAGAAAAGACTTCCACTTTCACCTCAAGCAAATTAGCTAATATCTTTGGTACCCCAAAACTCGCAGTGGCTATATGATTAATTACAGTAAAAGGAAACTAGATAAATTAAAGAATATGCCTAAAGGCCTATCTGCTAAAGGCAAGAATTGATGAGCATGCAGAGAATAAATTGCCCAGGTATAACACTGACTGCAGACCTAGAAATATCCAGAGTCACTATCTACACCAAGATTCCTGATAGTTAGATCCATTCTTTAATCATCAGATTGTATAAGCTATGATATTACTGTAAAATAGTTAATTTCCTAGGCAGAAACATATCTTAATATTATGAACATGGGGTTCTCAGTGATGTAATTTATTTGTCTTTTCTATGAATCAAAATGTAACAGTGTATAATAGATGTAATTATCTCGTAAAAAAGAAAAAAACTCAAAGAACAATAGCGCTCTTAGAGTGTTATCTACCCCTAATTGTAATCTCACCTAAGCTAAGGGAACAAGACATTTTACAATCAATGGTGAGCACCTGCCTGTTATTTTTTTGACTGCCTATTCCTCACATTTTTTCCTTCTCATACTAATTTGTTACATCCTGCACAGCCCTATCTTTCCGGAAAGTTGAACAGTGGTAACACGAGATGTAGCCCAACAGAAATGTAGGTCAATTTTCAACTGTGTTTCCTTGAAATGGACTTTTATTTTACATGCAAAAGGCCACAGGTAAAAAAAAAAAAAAAGATCATTTTCTTCTAATAGCCTTTGAGAGACTGCTGAGCCTGTTAGCTTAGAAGGCTTCCAATATGGAAATAATGGGACATGCTAAAACATGTAAAACAGAACAGAAATAAGTGAGATAAAAATGACTCTGAAAGTGTGACAGGTCAGGGAAGTCACAGCAGGACAGTGGAAGAAAAAACTCCTAGCGCTGGTGGGCTACTTTGGAAAATTAAAAAAGCTTTGCTTAACAAGGCTTTTTCTTTTTTAAAATGAGAAAATAAATAAACATAAAAATAAATAACGTTTCTGTAATAAGCATCCCTTAGCCCAGGGTGGCTGACTAGCCACTTGGGCTCTTCTTCCTCTTCCCGGCCCTCCTGATGGAGTA
This sequence comes from Crypturellus undulatus, assembly GCA_013389825.1. Taxonomy (NCBI): domain Eukaryota; kingdom Metazoa; phylum Chordata; class Aves; order Tinamiformes; family Tinamidae; genus Crypturellus; species Crypturellus undulatus. The sequence goes on from VWPW01014091.1 coordinate 71,418, forward strand.
ATTCCCTGCAGCTGAGCCTGCCATGCCTGGGCTCTCTGGTAATCCCTGAATGAGAGCAAACACCTGGACTAGCTTTGCTGCTTGGGGACAAAACATTAACCTGTTCCTTCCCCACTCCATCGGGGATTTATATTTCAAAAGGGGTATGAATATGCAGACATACTCCTATAATCCAAAAAGTTGGAGAAGAGAAATGGGAATTCCCATCATTAAAATGGACCATTTTTTTACTCTTTTAAGAGTGGTGCCTGTTAAGAAAAACACAGATACCTACCTATTTATATCTACCTAGTTATATATACCGCAGATATAACTGCATAGTCACTATTTTGTTTTCAGTATTTCCAAAGATCACAGATTACAGAATTTATGTTACAGCTTCATAATCTGCATAATTTAACATTTTACTCACGACTTCGAATACTTAAGAATTACCCTCATTAGCCTTAAATTACCTACCAAGAATAAAATGGGTGCAACACAAAAGCAAGATCTTTAGCAAAGGCACAAAGTTAATTATTCAAGCAAGCTTTGGGGGACACTCCCAAGCTTTGGACACAGAGTCCAGCGGGAGTTCTAGGTAATGAATACACAGGTCAGAAAAACCTCCCTTGCTTCCAGGAAGGCAGCACGTAAGGGAAGTGAAACACTTCTGTGGTGGTAAGTTTCTCACGTTTACAACGTCGGCTACAGAACTGGCCATTAATTCTTTCTATCCAGTCAAAATCCCTCCACCCCAGGCACACACACACACTGATTTCTCATCTTACACCTATTTAATTTAACTGAAATAAAATACAGGACAAAGTGACTGTCAGGAGCTGCTGTTTCTGATGGGGGAAAGTATTAGGTTAGCAAATGGACAGCGAGCGCAACAAGCCGCCCTCCTGCAGGTCTGCAAATCTAAAGTGTGTCAGGTACCTGGGGATACTCTGACAAAGAGGAGAGGGGGCAAGAGGGGAGCGTTCAGGTTGCAGGAGTGGGTGGGGAGTGCTCGGCCCTTAAATACGATGCTGTGAGAATGCGCCAGACCCGGCTTCCCAAATCAGCTGTCTGCAGTGACAGCAAAAACACGGCCCTGTCCCCCCTCCAGGACAGGAGAACCGGGAAGGTTGTCTGCCCTCTTCCGTGACGGAAGGTGGGATGAGGCTGCCCTAGACTCTCTTCTTACACCCAGGGGCTACCTAGAAGGGTAGGGACTTCTGGTGACAGATAGGAGACCCCTCTGCAGGAAGGGACTCTCCGAGAGTGCTCTGAAAACCAACGCTCTGAAAATCAGGTCATTTTAAGATCCGTCACAACTCAATCTCCCAGAGCAGCAGCTCGTTTTGAAAGCCTAACCCCCGGCTCTCGGCCACACTATCTGCCTCCTTGTTCCTGCGGTGTCTTTCAACACCTTCGCTGCAAACAAAGTCCTGGATTTAAACCCACCCAGACTCTGCACGTTCTCATGACAAACCTTTGGGGATGAATCAAATCAAAGCAAGAACGATTCTGTCTTCTCAGACTTCAGGGCGTTTGAAACCCATGTCCCTCTGTACTCAGGCCTTTCAAAATGAACTTCACAGCCTTTTGATTTGTGGGAAGGGTGGTTGCAGCCTGGCACAGAAGCCTCCCTTTTATCATTGCAGAACATCTAAAGAAATAATAACAATTAATAATACTACAGGAACACAAGAAAACAGTTTCATCTGAATCCATGGGTAAGGTTGGGTGGATGAATCTCTTTAGCTGCAGGGTCACATTTAGGTCACCTTTAGAGTCGGCATCGGGCAGGTTTCTGGGGCTGCACCTGGTTCTGCAGAGCGTTTGTGGACGGGCACCAGCAGCAAATGAAGCTCTTGGGTAGTGCCACAGCAGCACCCCGTTAAAATCTCTTTTTTTGGTGTTTGTCTTTTGGTGTTTGTCTTGTTTTTCACAAAATATTTTATGCCCATGTCAAAAAAATCTAAGACTTGTCATATAGTATAGCACATGTTGCCAAAGTTTATACTGTGGTTGAGGAAAACAGCTGCTTCCAACCTCCTCTTGCTTTACCTCCTTCAAACCCTGCCACCACACTTCTGTGCTTCCATCATGTATCTTCCACTTAATCGAATCTTTCTAGACCATGAAATATGTTCGGTAGTTTTGGGGGTGCAAGTTTTTCCCCACTGTTTCTGGGATGCCACAAACTGGAGGGAGAACCATTCTTATTTCTGATTTTTGTTGAAGTTGAAATCTGTACTTGCTTCAAAGGGAGCAAATAATGTCAGGGTTTTTAATTCTGGATGCCCTATTTTACTAATTTAAACCTATGACTGTTTTAAGAGGAGACACACATTGAGAGATGAGGAATTCCAAACTCATCATCTAAATCAGAATTCTGACTGGTGCATGTGTTTAGGTACTCAGCCCCAAAGTAATAAAGGTCTAACTTAAAAGGGTGGCCTAAATGTCAAGAAGTTTTCTACATTGCTGGTAGCCTTAGACTATAAGTGACTCAAGCTTATGTTTCATATCCTGATACCTGCCACTCCTGAAATCATCTCTTCGTTTTAATGTTCCTTCTTTTCCTTCAAATCTCTCTGCACTCACCTCTTGCCTTCAAAGTTGGCCCCCTGCCAGCAAAATGCAGCTTTCAACTCTCTAAAAAACTTCTAAAAGTCAATAGAAAGACTTAACTTTTGGATGCGTGGCATTAGTGCTTTCTGAATCGCTTATCCATCCTTATTTGCTACCTTTATTTTTAATTGCTTTAAAATGGCACACTCTCTTTGAAGAGTTTCTTGTGCTAGATCTGATCTGTACATTAAATCACTGACATGATGGAAGCTGTACAAAGCTAATAGGAGGTCTGGAGGATGCTTTAGCCTAAAGAATTTCCTTTCTCAGTGTCTGCTAATGTGAAAAGGGCATCAGATACAAAACTGCATTTTTTCTTTGACCTGCTCCACCTCCTGTTTTAAGGGAACTGTATGTGCAGTGACTCTCTGAGATTCTGCACAGTAAGGCCATTGCATTCTTACCCAGCTCTACTTCGCCAATATCAGGATGCATATTTTGATATCTTCAATGCAACAAACAAAATTAAATCTGACACATATCTAATATCACCATTTTTTTCTATTTTTTTTTTTTTTTTTGTGAACTTGTCTTGACTCTCTTATACCCTTTACTGGCATTAGAATGCTTACAGCTCAACCACAACATAAACTTTGGCAAAATGTGCCATACTATATGACAAGTCTTAGATTTTTTTGACATGGGCATAAAATATTTTGTGAAAAACAAGACAAACACCAAAGTCCAAGCTGTTTTTCTGAATAGTTTCAGGTGTGATACCCTAAAATGGTCAAATAAAAATTTTGTATAATTTACTCTATTTTAGGAACCACAGGAAAAGCAATTGGTAACTCACTCATTGATTTCTGGCCTATAAATCTTCATGAAATTGTCAAAATGTGTTTCTCCCTCTGGGCTGTGTTTTGCATCTGTCTACTCAATTATCTGCTGAAGTATTAAGAACACATAAATAGATTTTCATTCTAAGCCTACAAGAGAAGGGGTGTGTGAGAGACATATTATTGTTTCCATTTTATACTAGAGCCCCAGAAATTTAACTGACTTCTGCAAGGTTATTTTAGATGTAAAATCAAAAAACGAAACCTAGTTCTTCTAAGATCCAACGTAGTACCTTAATCACAGGAATATCTTAAGCAGTTTCTAGACTTTTTTTCTGGCATTAGTTTTCATGTGCATGCAGTAGGTTATTTTGTTAGTTACTAACAGAAAGACTTACATTTTCTTGATTTTTTTTCCATTTTGTAAAGAGCATGATATATTTCCAAAGGAAAATGGAAACCTGTGCTTTGGAGGACCCAGGGAATGCCTGAATCTCTCTGTGCTTAAGCTTGGTGGTTAAAGTCAGCCCTTCAAACTTTTAAACTCGTTCCAAATTTTCAGAGCTGCTCAGCATGCAACTGAGAGAATGATTTGACCCCGAAGATCAGGATGTTGCAAGTATTGTTCAAGAAAAATCCAGTTGAAAAAGATTCTAAAAAAGTATCAGGGGCACTTTTAAAGTCTTTCTTTAAAAATAAAAATCATAAAACTGCCTTTGTTGACTCCTGCTGCTAATGCGCTTTTAGTCCGGCATTTGGAAACAATATTACTTTGCAGAGTAGGCAGCCACTGTCAAGGGCAGTTTTCTCATCTGTGGTCACTTATTATGTATTGTGAGTTTAAGTACTAATAATGTGCATGCTACAGGATAACTAGACAAAACAGGCTCCCGGCTGCAAATACAGAGAGAATAATTCAAAATACAGTTGGTAATTTTGGTGATTTTGAAAATTTAACTTAGGGAGCTTTTAATTAAAGCTAAAAGTGAATGTATAACTTATCTTTCCATATGCAATTACTTCACATGTATTTTTCACTGAACATATATTGAACAGCTACTGTGGAGTATAATAGTGATGTCTATCATTGTCTTCTTGCATCTCTCTGCGTTTCACCTGTGTTGTGGAAGAGCAATTTCTTTATGCAGGATCTACTTCTGATCAAATTATTCAAGCAATAGTCCCACTGAGTCAGTCAGCAGCGGATAGACTGGGCAAGAAACCCTGCTCCAAAGAACAACTGAGAGGAACAGGAGCATTTGCTAGGCTAGAGACAAAGTTGGTATTCAGTCCTCCTTCTGTCAGGAAAGATCCAGTCCACCCTTTTTGCCTACCTGGGATAGCATCAGTCCAGTGCTATCTCTGGAAATATACTGCCCTCTGAAAAAAGATGACCAGCCGGGCTTATTCCTAAAATCCACCAAAAACCAGGATGCTAATTCAGCTGTCTATTTTTTTTTTGGCTGCAATTCTAACGATAGAGCAAGCACAATGCAACATAGCCTCCAACTCAATATAAGTGAATGACAATTGCTTTTCTGTTTCCACTTGTGGAAGAAATCCANATAGCATCAATCCAGTGCTGTCTCTGGAAATATACTGCCCCCTGAAAAAAGATGACCAGCTGGGCTTATTCCTAAAATCCACCAAAAAATAGGATGCTAATTCAGCTGTCTGTTTTTTTTTTTTTTGGCTGCAATTCCTAACGATAGAGCAAGCACGATGCAATATAGCCTCCAACTCAATATAAGTGAATGACAATTGCTTTTCTGTTTCCACTTGTGGAAGAAATCCAGTAGTACATCATTAGCATTATTCCATATATGCCATGGACATTTTTAAAGGTCAATTTGTTTATAGAAATACTTGTAGTGAGAATGAATGATGGCACCATTTTGACCTTTCTGACCTTGGAGAGCAGGAATGCACTTTTCAAGCATCCAGAGCCTCTCTTCACAATTTGTCTAATCCTACATCTCCCCTGCCCTTGTAGGCTATTTGCTGTTAGTGCCCACAATAGACAAGCAATAGTACCATTATAGGCTTCTCTAACAAAAGACTTTCATGATCATTTTCCAGTGACTTGAAGATTGACAAGATCCCCTCCTGTTACCCAGATGCATTTTCTCCTCCTTCCTGGTGATTTCTTTTCTTGTTTCCAAGGAGGAAAGTGCCTCCCTGAGTAGCGACCTCTCTCTCTGCAGAGACCTGCTAGAAACAACAAACATTGCATGTTAAACCTCCTCCGCGAGGGCATTATGAACAAATGGAGTGCTAGCTCTTCTTTGATAAGGTGTGCACCCGTGGCACAACTTAAGAATCAATTCAATTATAAAGACAGAAAAATGCCTTTTGAAGAATGTTCCCGAGTGACTTTGAGGTGGAGAACACAGCATATATATGAGCCTGACTTCGCCAGAGTTATTTTTATGGGGACAAAGTTGCACAGAATTCCTTTCGCAGCCTGATTAACCAGGAATTAATCCATCGATGTGACCCTGCATGGGAAAATTAAAACCACCCCACTGGGTTTTATCGTTTCAACCTATTTACTGACTCTCCTAAAATGCAGCCTGAATTTCTCTTTTTCTGGAGGTTTCAGAGCTATCTGGATGTGGTGTTTATTTTTCAGAGATGTAGAATATTCGTACCCTTCCACCGGGATGTGATAGCATGTCTGGAAATAAAGCCCTGTATCACTCCGGCCGGGTACTCAGAAACTGAGACGCCCTTTCTGTGCCCCAGACAGTAGTTACTTCGGAAAATTTCAGCTGTAACGTCTTTGTGTCTCATTCGTAACATGAGCGGGTAATAATACCAGCCTACACTAGAATATTTTCTGAGGGTTACAAGTATTTTGGGAACCCTCATAAATAATGGTGCTGATTAAAATAGTAATGCAAATGTTTAATCTTATTTGCTGTCTATGATTCATATATGCAAAAAAAGAGAGAAGACCAGTGCTGACCTTTTCATATGCAGTGCTTCACAAGGTAATGCGCTTTTTAAGTGTTTGATACACTTTAATATACTCGGTTCATGTTGCAGAAAAAAGTCTGACACTTTTAATGTTTGCTTTTCATTTGCTAAGAATAAACATTCCTTGGTATTGTCATTAGTGGAAGAGGAAGAACAAGAAAGCCACAAGTAACATTATTTCAAACCCTTGGATCTGAGTCCCTTCGCTTGCTGCAGACTCGCTGATCTCAGAGGGTGGGGTGGTTCCGGGCCCAAAGGGTGACGATTTCTTGATTCATCTCCTGTTATAACTGGAGAGGGAATCAGCAAATGTTTTCATTGAAGAGGGGATGAGCAGAAAAGGTTTTGGTTAGATTTGAAGTAAGACTTCATCTGGGATCTTACAAGATACACAGGAGTCTGAACTCAAACTTAGGGTTCACAGTCTCAAATTCTAAAAATCTTCTAAGGACCCTTGTTCTCATGGGATTTCCATGGTAGTACTTTAAAATTTAGGTTGTACCTGAGCCAATAAAGATTTGGGCTCCCACCAATAATCCATACCACTAAGCTAGATCTAAAGACGAGAGACGAGCTTCTACTTAAATTGAAAAAAGGATTCACGTTTTAGGCTGAGTCATGGCCACCATTTTACTTCTTCACTTTCCTTCATCCAAGTGACTGAATTTGTTTACCAGTATGGTATGGGTCAAGGAACTCATTCTCAATGAAAAACTTAACAATACACTGCCATCCTGATGTTATGTAAATAGAAACTTCAAAATGTTGAAGAACAGAAAAAAGAATAATCTTTCCCTAGAACTACTGTGGCTATTCCCTGACTTTCCTCTGTCTCCTCCAAATTACAGCATTTTCCATAGGACCTCCCTCAAAAAGATTTTCAAGGTTTCCCAGGAAGAAGGGCCAAATTCTACTGGAAAAAAGGCAATCACTTCTTGGAGTCTCCTTCCAGACCCAGTCCAGACTTACAGCTTAGCCCATAATTAGTAGTTTCATTCAGCTGCCTAAAAGAGCTTTCACGAGGCTTCCCTGACATTTGCTGCCTCCCAGTTTCTGGGAATTACAGAGCTATGATTGAGGTGTATTATGTCTGCACTGTAAAGTTGCTGTAGGGCAGACCTTTCTTAGGTAGAATCAGCAATCTTTAACTGAGAAGCATGTGTCTTACACTGCTAACTTCTAAAGCATTAAGAAATTTGGATTCTGGTGGGAAAAAACATAAGAATATTTCCATTTCTGTGACATTCTGATGGTATTTGTGTGTGCAAAGTCATTGATACTCATAAAATTCATTAAATGTGCATGATGACAATTTGTAATTCTTCTCTAGTTATCTCATAAAACTAAGTGCGTACCCAAAGACATAACAGGCCACTTCGAATATCTCACAGCCACCTCTTTGGATGTAAATCTGTCTATGAGGCTGTGATTGCATATTGTGATACACACTGTGTTTGCAAATATTCCACATCTTCAGTAAGATGCTTTTGCTGACCAGAGGTGAGTGCGTCTCAGATACATAAGGTATGTTATTTGCTTTGCAAAGGGCAAAGCAAAGGGTTTTTGCATATGCTGTAGAATCCTTCCGAGCAACAGGTTTTGATAAAATTTTTCTATTATTTGCTTTTGCTATCTCCAAATTCATTGCTATGGTAATTTACTAACAGTTCATTGGTAAACTCTATCTCTTAATTAAGTTGATGATCCTTCAATTAAAAAAAAAAAAAAAGGTAGTGCACTGGCCATATGTTATATGGGAAGAGTCACAGTTCTAATTTACAGTAATAAGAACATCACTGAATTAATTTGTTCTCATTTTTTTGCAAAGCTTTTTTTGTACAAGAGGAGCTAAAATAAGGGAAAGACAGGAAAAATTGTCCTTGAGGTTTTTTTCCTTTTTTCTTTACTCAGTTGATCTCCTCCACTTAAGTGCAATTACCATTATCCTGAACATCAACTATTTATCCATGTCTGCTCAACTGTTGGTTTCTAAGATCCTTTCAACAAAAGTACATTGATGCACTCAGCAAACTTATTAACTAGCTATGGGCCAAACTATGCTGTCTTATAGAGAGGGAAACAAAACCCAAAGAAAAACATGAGTCATTGTAAGTTCTGAGACACCCAGACTTTGAAGCTATAGACAAAACAAGCTGCTTCATGCTGCAATTCGTAAATGTTTTCATGGGAGCAAAATTTTTCAAAAAAAAAAAAAAGAATCATACAGGAAAGTTTACATAGTGCTGCATGCAAGCTAAAGAACAGCCTCTGGAGATATATATAAATATATATATGTTTTTTTCCTATGGACAAATAACAATGTCGAGTTTTTACCCATCAGCAATGATTGGTACACCTCCCTGCTAGAAGAGAATCCTTGGATCCTCTTCCAACAAACCAACTCCCAGGTTCTGCCAAGGACAACCTCAGCTTCTCTTCCTTTTTTTGAGTGACAAGTTCTACTATTTCAGAAGAAACATCCTCAAATATCATAAGGAATAACCTGGTCTCTCTAGCAAAACCATTTGTTGCTCCTGTACTTTAACCTGTTCCTTTGTGCAATTTTTCCTGTGCCCACATGTTACATTGGCTTTATTTACCTAGTATCAAAAAGCACTGAAAAGAGTCACGCTGGCTCTTGCAGCTTTGATCTGCTGGCAGCATCGTTTGTCCATGAGAGAGCAGAACTCTAAATACTGGGAAACACCATCACTGACTGCTCCTGTGCGGCTGCTTTGGGGAAGAGGCACCACTTCAGCGGCCCAAATAAATGCAACGACAACGCACCAATGTCTACTGGACGTTAGACAGTATAAGAAGAATAACAGTGACTGAAAGTGCAACTGAAATATTGAAGGAGGCAGAAAATAATAAATGCTCCAGATGAAATTTGGCCTGGGCACAATTTTTAAGGACTAAGTGCATGTTTACATTTCTTTGAATTATTCCTAAATGCTTCCTCAGTCTGAAAGGAAATTTTCAAAACCACGATGAAAAAATCTGGTTCAGATCATTTGTATTGGTTTTAAAACCAGGCATAACATTGCAGCCGGTTCTTTTATCCAGAAAAGGTGCAACTGTCACTTCAATTTAGAACTTCAGTCATGTTATTTTAAATCTGCATTAGTAAAACCTGTAACAAAACATGTCTCTGGTGCCCACATCTTGCATCTGGAACAAAGTTATGCTAAAGTCTGATCTCTAAACCCAATATGGAAATTATATCTGGTATGTTCTGCACTTTGTAACATGGTACATGTGGACTTTTTTACTGTAGTGATAACACGGCTCTACAGCCCACCTGGTAAAAACATTATACATTAAAAATGACAGTCAAAAGAAGCCGGTGCAAATATACAAGAATTATATACAAAAAGGTTGCAATATAAGACTAAAACAAGCACCTACATTTATGGGCATTATCTGGCACCTTACTTTTAAACAAAGGCCTGTAGCTTATAGTGTCATTTCAAAGGCTTAGTACTGGGTTTTCAAGCTAGGGAAAAACTGTAAGACCCATGTATTAAGGGCCTGAAATTTTGCTGACATTATGGAAGGTCTTACTAGCCAGTTTCCTACCACTTGATAATATTCTGCAGATGCCGTGGAAAAACATTATCAAAAGCAGTTCTTATACATATAACCTCTCAAATCATAGCCAAACATGACTTCATGCAAGTAATAAATTCGGGAACTTAGGCTGCATATGGCAGAAAGACTATTTAGACAGCAGGAATACAATGCAGAGAGGCATCCACTCACCTCGCCTCTTTGCACCAAGTAGCAGTAAGAGGTCTCGCAGCACGGGCACAGCGGATGCGCTGAGGACGTCTTGCAGGTATAACGCCCGGCACAACATCACGCTGCAGGAGAGTCTATAACAGGAGAAAGCACCACTAAATCACACCACTGGGATCCTTCCTCACTTCATCCAGGAGGAGAGACACAAGGGCTTGGCCCACATGGTGTGTTTGAAAGATGGGGAGCCAAAATGGTCCCTTGGGAAGAGCATCCTCCTATTAGGAGTGTTTCTTCCTGAATTTATCCCTTCTGCCAAACCAGAAAAGTGATGAAGAATGAACTACCAGCTAAAACAACACCCTGTAAGGAACATATGCATCAGAGGATGAGAGGCTTCAGAGAAGAGGATTTCAGAGAAATCCTGTGCCATGTGCTCTAGGTGACCCTGTGTGTGCAGGGGGGTTGGACTAGATGATATCTAGAGGTCCCTTCCAACCTTAACGATTCTAGGATTCTAAAACCTCCTTGGGATGGCGTTTCCTTCAGTGACTTTGGTTGCTCCTGAAGCTGGTGACATTCGTGGGCACTGGGGCTTCCCAGCAGTAATGGCTGTTGTCACACATGCAGCAAGGCAGCACCCAAGCCATGCTGATAAATCCTAGCCTCCCAGCTCCGCCAATATTGAATCCCAAAGGGTCTCGCTTTTTAAGATATTTGCCTAAGTAATGTAATTACCGCTAAATTTAAATAATACAAAAACAAATTTTCTTGGGATCTCTTTGACCAATNGACTTTGGTCGCTCCTGAAGCTGGTGACATTCGTGGGGCCCTGGGCACTGGGGCTTCCCAACAGTAACGGCTGTTGTCACACATGCAGCAAGGCAGCACCCAAGCCATGCTGATAAATCCTAGCCTCCCAGCTCCGCCAATATTGAATCTCAAAGGGTCTCGCTTTTTAAGATATTTGCCTAAGTAATGTAATTACCGCTAAATTTAAATAATACAAAAACAAATTTTCTTGGGATCTCTTTGACCAATAAAAAGCTCATTTCTGTTCTTTTTGTAAAGCGCTCAGAAAAATTCTGTGAAATAGCTTGAAAGGGTTGTAATATTGCATTCAATAATAGAGCTTCATATTCCTAGTGTCTTCCAGGCTTATTGGTAGGCTTCCTACTAGCAGCTATAAGACATATATTTAATATCGGATTTACACACTGAAAATATCAACTGAAATATTGATTGAAATACTTAAAACACCAAAATCACATTTCTCATTCATAATCAGTAAATGAATATAAATATATATTATAATTTGCTAGCAAACACATTAGTCAACAAATTGCAGACCAGTCAACAAATCTCATATGAAGACTTTTTTGCTATATAGATCTTGTGTTCATAACTTTCAAACTTTAAGTAGTTGACATGGTGCCAAATTCTGGAGGTAAAGAAATCACCTGTCTTATTTCCAAGCTGCCACAACATGTTTTAAGCAGATGAAGGTTCGGTTTCATTACATTAACAGCATCTCTAGGTGCTCTTTGATGCATCACTCCAGTGCTTAGTAATTTAGTAACAGGTTGGAAGTGAGCAAAGGGGTAAAATGAGACTCTGTTGCTAGAGCAACTGCTGCACACCTCTAATTTTTGAGTCAACAGAAAGCAGAAGTTGATACTTTGCCTCAGACTATGAAAAAATATCTTCCAAAATGCTTTGTGAATGCAAAGTTAATTTTTTCAAAGAGTGAAGCTCCTTTTTCAAGGAGCATTTCTAAAGGTCTTTTTTTTCCCCTAAAGATAGGCCAGATATGGTTATTGTGCTAAAATTCTAATGAATTCATTCTGACCCAAAAGTCTAGCCACTAGACTAGCCAGTGCTAAATCCTTAGAAATAATTCTCTGGGTCAAGTTTTCTTTTCTTTTCTTTTCTTTTCTTTTCTTTTCTTTTCTTTTCTTTTCTTTTCTTTTCTTTTCTTTTCTTTTCTTTTCTTTTCTTTTCTTTTCTTTTCTTTTCTTTTCTTTTCTTTTCTTTTCTCTTTTTTTCTTGTGAAAAATGTTATTTTAAAACATGATGATGTACCAACTTAGACCGTGTAACAGTGAAACTAATCAAGAATAAAAAGAAAAAAGAAAACAACTTGGTTTCATCATCCAAAAGCATACAAAACTGTAGCTAAAAAGAGCAAAACGAGTGACAAGTAAACAAAATTTCTGACTTCTCTGTATTACAGATATGATGGGGTGTTAGCTCCAGACTGCCTCAAGCCAAGGTAACTCTGAGCTACTTGTTCATGGATGGTTGGAGAGTCTACACTTTACAGAGTTTCCTTTGGGTGTTTTTTGTTTTCTGAATGAAAGTGAAACCTGAAAAATTTGTAGAATTTACTCACCTGTTCTACTAAAGCGGGCACAACCCTGAGACAAGCTGAAGTTGGCTCTAACCGTGGCCTTGGCATTTACTAACTTATACTTGGTCTTTCTGCCCCTGGCCTGTCACATCAGGACGCCAAACCCTGCCCGCTCATGAAAGACTGGGAAGCTTCTGGTGAACTAACCCGGTGCAAATGCTAAGTAGTAGCAGCATGGACCTCGTGTCGCCTGCCAGAGGGGCATTTCCAAAGAGCAGCTCCATTGGCGGAGGAAAGGAGCCCACCTAAGTGGCTGCACACTCAGTTGCACATTGCATCCTGCTGAGCTTTGGGATGCAGATTTTAATATCACAGGAGTCAATGTTTTAATAATCTTTTGCCACACTGCAAGTGCTGTAGCATAGTGACTTCTATCAAAACCTTTTAAAACGTACAAAAGACACCATATTTTAAGAGGACAGAATTTCTGTAACTTAATTTAAACCGTATTTTCACATGTTTCATATTCACTTAAAAATACATTGTAATCAGTTCAGTTTCACCAATCACTGAGTAATGAAATAGAGGGTCTCTGACAATGTACTGAATCACAGATGGTTTTAAGCTGTGGGTTCATTTTTCCTGTCTTGTTCTGTTTTTGGTTTGCTTTTTTCTGTTCTCCCCTAGACTCCACATCAGCTGCAACAGCTCACAAGGCTGATAACTGCTCCCATCAAACAGAGCCGGAGTTTTGTCATATAAAATGAAATGAATGAAATTCTGCCATCATCCCTGCTGCTGCTGCGCCTGGAGTCATCTCGCCTTGTGTCAGCCCTTTGGTCCAAGCAGCTCTGCTCCTTCTAGAATCTGTGCTCGAACATGGAAAACCTCAGAAAGGGCAGCCCATCACAGGCACTTAGACGAGTATCCTAGGACGGGATGCAGTTCCCTGAGGAGGTATCTGTTTCTCTTCATCAATAAACAAACCTGGCTGGCTAGGCTCGCCCTGCGGAGGTGGATTGGAGGTGGTGGCAGGAGATGGGGGAATCACAGAATCACACAGAATCACAGAGAGGTTGAGGTTGGAAGGGACCTCTAGAGATCACCCCACACAAAACACCAACAACAGGGAGTCAGGCCCAGCAGGCCCCACAGGAGCAGCCTGGTCCCAAGCTGAGCACCCAGAAGGTGGCAAGGCACAAGCAAAGGAAAACCCTCTGCTTGTGAGGAGCAGCTTTGTGCAGCTAATTGCCAAATGCTCCATTTGTCTCTCTCCCCGCCAGCAAATAACATGTCGGAGATATCTGACTGCAGAGAGGTGGGAGAAGGGGGGACCTTCTAAACTTCCTAAACTCTACAGGTTCAGCCAGGGGACACTTACAGAAGACTCCTTGGAAACCTCTTTCTCCCCATACATACTTGTGATACTCATAATAAAAAAATGATATAAGAACGCATTGCGTCTAATAACGGCCTGAATCAGGATAAATCAGGCAGTGACAATTTGTATCCTGCAGAGCGCCAGGGATTGACCTGGGACTCTCCCAGGATCTACTGAGCGGGATCAATGCTGCAGACAGTCAGAGGAGACAAGATTTTCAACATAATATTTAACAGCTGATGTCATGGGTTAAATATCAGAACGGAACGTATGAGCTCGGGACAGTGTTCCCCTGCTCCCCTGCACCCTGTCAGTTCCGAGCAGGATTACTCCTGGCATAAGACTAGAGAGAGTAAAATACAATCCAGCCCTGGAGATTTAAAGTATTTGTGAAGAATTTTCAATTATTGCTCGTATCCGTCTGAGTTCTGTAACAACCTGTACAAATCTCAGACAGGAAAATAGAATTACTCATATAGAAGATCCTCCTGCCAAACCGAATGTGTGAATGCTTCTGAGAATTTTATTGGATGCTTTTAATACACAGACTTAATATCTTAAGAATATAACTACTTGAAATGCCTTAAATTTCAAAAAGGTTTTAGTTTCCATGTTTTCTTTTAAGAACAGGAAGCATTTATAACAATGTAGGCAGGCAAATGCTTCCTCAAGCATTAAACTGTGCACCAAAGAAGAATTAAAACATGAGATTTAGAAAATATCTTAGCAGAACAAGAAAAAAAAAAACAGTGCTGGTATTTTCAACTACCTCTTCTTATATAAACTAATGTATTTTTATGAATGGAGCAGCTGCACCTGCTGCCTCACTGACCACAAGACGTAAATGCAATTGCTGCATCCAAACACACATAAGCTAGACAGAAAGGATGCAGTCATGCAAAATAGTCAGTGAAACTTATGGCTGGGACACAGATAAGCGAATCTTGGAACTGTTCAAGTATTCCTCATCCATACTGAAATGTAATGACAACAGTTAAAATTCTGTCCAAGAAAGGAACGACCATTGGGCAGACAGTGAGTTAGCAATACTTGAAACACGTTTTCTATTTACCGAAATGAAGACGGTCAGGAAGTGCATATAAAGCATCTTTTAGAGCCAGCTGTATTCCTGATTTGGGATGGCTGAAGCATACTGGTTGCAAGTATATTTTGTGCTATAGATATAATCCAGTTATGTTATTTATTTTTCTCTGTTACACTTTCTCAAGGCTCCAGCTGCTAATAGCATAGACATGTGATGACCACATCACCTGCATCCTCTGACCTGTACCTATATGCACCTATGTGATTTAGGATGCATTTTTTAATTAACAAAGCCTGCTCCTTGCTCCTGATACAATGCTAGCTTAGACAATTATTTCATTATTTTGCTTTTTAGATCTGTTAGACCACAAGCCTGTGAAAGTCAAGAGAGAAGGAGCTCCGTTCTGTCCCTCGTCTGTGCGGAGGCAACAGGACTGTTTATCCAATTGCATTCAGCCAAACCTTTGCAGTCTCTTTGAAAGCAATGGGTGGCACAGATGTCACTGCAGGTCTAATTTGACCTGCAGAACCTTAAATACTGGTGACAATATATAAGAAGAAAACAGGCCAGCTGGAGCTAGAAGCAATGGCAATTAGAAAGAAACATCTTTGCACCGGCAAAATGAACACATTTGATGCGAGAAATCAGTGAGAGACAAACATTGATGCTCCTGATGTTACACTGGCAGTCCTTTTTTAATGGAAGAATCATGGTTTAAAGAAAAAAAATGAGACATTTTCTTGCATGAGAATAATGTAAATCTCGAACCCAAGATGTTGATGTAACCCATGGACAGCCACGTCCAACAGACAGAGATTGAATGGAAGAGCAGAGCCTGTAAGACAAAGGGACGAGAATTGGTGAGAGATTTCAGTTTTAGTCTGAATTGAGTTTGGCAAAAAATCTCATCCAATTCTGTTAAATTGTATGCCTGAATAAGTTATTCACCCAGGCCAGTAACATCTGTTCAGGAAAGGGGCCAACTCTAAAACGTGTTTTTTCATCCCACAAAACAAAGCGTAATCTAGGCTATAAATACACATGTTTTTACTATGCTGTATAAAGTCTCTCATGAAAAAAAAAACAAAAAAGATCTTTAGTTCAGGACTTTTTTGTTTCTAGAGACATTACTCATCTGATCCTGGATCCTTTACATATCCAGGAGTCCCCACTGCTTTCAAAGGGATATGTAGGACTGCAGAGCATTCACTAGAGCAAGCGTGATCAGATTCAGAAAGGTTCTTGCACCTTCACGAATTCAGAACCCTTATGGTCCAGTGACATATTTTTCATGACACGCATAAGAACTGTTCAGTTTTTCTGGCATCATGAGAAAAAAATAATTTAAAATGCCCCATTGTCATGAGAAAGTAGTGACAAACTAAAATAATTCAAAACAAACATGAAAATAAGACATTTTCCACTATGGATTTCATTTGAGGTGCTTGACCAGGTCCGTATATCTTAGTGAGACACTTCTGAGCAGACACATACACACACTTAAGACGAAGACGATTGTACCTCTAAAAAACATTTTTAAGTGATAGATGACTGTCGGTTTTGCAAACGCTGAGCATGCAGTGGCTTGATAGCGCCGAATAAAAGCAATCTACAAGTGCAAGTCTGTTTCTTTTGGCAGAGGAAGGAACTGCGAATGGATTCATCATTTTTTGTTAAGCATGAGTGTCAAAAAAACCTTTAGGGCTCTATTCATTTGCGTTTCTGGCCCTACGCTTGCCAGCCATGGAGGATCTGTAGCTCCAATGCTCAGTTTTGATTCATGCCTCCCAAGCTGAGAGGAGAGGGCCCCACAAAACCCAAATGGACATGGGTGGTCCATGGTCTTCCCTCAAAAGCACTGAGACAGCCACCATGGTGGAGTGAGGCCACTAACCGTCTTTTCCCTGTTGGCCCATCCTGCAGCTGACTGATGGCCACAGGTCTGGAAGCTGAAGAACCACAAACACACATACATTCTAAGAATAAAAACGCTGGAAAATTAATTACAATGAGGGCCAGAGAAGTGAAAGGACACTTCAGCAGGAAACTTTCAAATAAGCAGAAAACAGAGCACTTGTTTAAAACAAAACAAAAACCCCAAGAAAGAAATGAGATATTAAAAAGTTCTTGGTCTCCCAGGAAAAGGCTGCTTAGGGCTCAGGCAGTTAAACGTGTTTCCAGTTTCTGTGCGTGTATCTAGAACAAAGTAAAAATATCGACACCGATAAACAGATCATGCTCTTTGGTACACTTCAGCCACTTAGAGGCAAGAAGTACCTTCATCTTTTGCTTTTTCAAAAACATCTGAAGATAAATAAAGTGAAACTACGACAGCTCATCTTTACTATTTACTACTTGTAGGGCACTCACATGCTGTCTAATGTGCTTCAGATGAGTATTTTCTTTCTAATGTGTTGGAGCTGGAGAGATGGGAATTTTGCCGGTGGAAGGAGGGAATAAAGGGAAAAGGTCTTACTGGAAATCACTACACCGTTTATTAGCAAAATACTTTACTGTACAGCCACAATAGTTCATGGCAGGGGCTAAAATTACAGCATTACACTGAAATATGTCATTAGGGTTGGCTTGTTGCTGTCATTTTTTTCTTTGAAGAAACAGACTGTCTACAGAACAATTTATAAGAAATTTCAGACACCCAAAATATTACTTTAACTCTACAGAATCACATTTTAGATGTCTTGTTTCACTGATAGCTTCAACAAGGAATGCACAGAATGATCAAACCACATATAGGTAGCAGCAATTATTGGTACATTTCAGATGAGCACAGCGTGAAGGATAAGTCTAAAGAAAGATTAAGACCCAAATACTAAGGGAGAAAAAAAAATGAAAAGATGCAGCAAAAAGGCCTGAAAAGCAGGAAAGGACTAGCTGTCTGCAGGAAACTTGTATTCTTATGTGAGGTGTGAGTGACCCAGTATAGGCTGGAATGTTATCTCTATGTGATCTACCGAATTTCTCTGTTAACTGTAGCAACAGAAGAAGAGTGAATTAAAGTCTTAAAGAGAAAAATCAATAAAGGAAAAAAAAAAAGGAAAGGAAAATATGGCAGAAGAGGGGCTTTCAATGGCTATATAAAATGTCACTCGAGTGGTCATGGTAAGCAACCCAAAATTTCCATACTTGCAAATGAAATACAAAGTAAGAATAACGTAAAATAAAAGTTTTTTTTTTTTCCTTTGTTTTGATCTACATTGGCCTGTGAGTCTATATATTGCATCACAAGGGCTGACTTTTATTAGGTCATAGTAGGATTTTCACAGATGCTTCTGGCCCCAGAGTAGACTTCTGGTTGTTTTTACTTCAGGTTCTCAAGTTTTATGCTAGATTCAAGGTTGGGATAGAGAAAATTTAGCCCCAGCCTCCAGTCAAAATGTCAAAAGGATAAAATGTGGGTCCTTGCGGCCTCCTCAAACAATAAAGGTCAGTAAAAGGTTTATTCCAGCCACCTTTTCCTGCATTCAGTTTTATCTTTAACAGACGAGTTTTCTGTGCATCTGGCAGTCACCCTCTAGCAAAACTTTGTAGGTTCCTTTGGTTTGTGCCTCACTGAACCCTGCTGCTCAGGCTCTTGCTAAGCCCCTAAACAGGGCATCTCCCAGGGAAACGGACTCTGTCTACCTGCCGTCTGGAGTCAGCTGGGTATTTATTTCCTGTTTCTCTCCAGATTTGTCTTAACCTTTTCCCCATCATTTCCCCGCATGAAATGTGATATACCTGCCATTACAACATGGAGCATCATTTTTCTGCAATTAGTAGGAATTTGCCATTTGCTTTCTGCTAGGCAGTCAAGGCCTCTTTCCAAAGCCGAGGTATATGAGGGAAACCTGCAGAGTCTGAAGCTCACCACAGAAGTTACTACCACAGTAATTAAAATAAATAGATGAGTTTTCCCACATGTTACCAGACTTCATCCTTGCTTAAGAGCCCAGGAGAGGCAAATCTTTCTAAGGCTGATCACTTTTTAAGCTCCTCAGCTAAAAAATTGATGACTCTTGTAGAACAAAGCACAATCAAAAGAATCACCATCCTCGTCCTTTCACCTGCCAAAATGCTACTGGAGACAAGAACTCCTAATATATAAGGACAAATAACTTTTAAAATAACTTAGTAATAACTTCGATAGAAATGAGGTGGAATCTGTTTGTTGCATATTTTTATTATTTTTTTTTCCAAAAGTAGTTTTAGTTAAACTGTTATTGAAGCTTTAGAAAGAAATCATGAGTACTAGAAATTGGTCCTGATAAGGAATTCTAAGAAAATTCAAATACGAGTTACAAATGTAAGACCTGGAAATACCTCTGCTAATCATCAGGTAGAAAAAGGAAAAAAAAAAAAAAGAAAGAAAATATCTCAGCAGCTTTAACCAAAATGTTTTGTTTTTAAACAGAGCAAAATAAAATCACAATATTGCTCCTCAGCAATAATCTACCACCTACCACTGTACCTATTCAGGAGGAATTTACTCACAATATAAGCAGATTTACAATAAAGTCTATTGTGTATCGATGGAATAACTCCATTCTACTCAGTAACACCCGAAAAACATCACGGATCTACAAACCCCGCTTATGCCTACAGACAATTACCTCATCACACAGCCTCCATGCTGGGACTTACCTCCCTTCTATGCA
This sequence comes from Crypturellus undulatus, assembly GCA_013389825.1. NCBI lineage: Eukaryota > Metazoa > Chordata > Aves > Tinamiformes > Tinamidae > Crypturellus > Crypturellus undulatus. The sequence continues at coordinate 90,949 of VWPW01014091.1, forward strand.
CATTTTATTTTATTTTAACAGAGGTGAGGTAACTTTTCACTTATCGCTCAAGGTCATACATCAGGTACGTGATTCAAGAATAGAATATGACTCGCAGGGCCACGCTTTGATCCCTCAGTGCACGATAACAGAAATCCATCCTAGCAAAAAAGAAATGCATGAGCAATATACAGAAAAGAGAAAGGTGATTAAAAAAAAAGGAGGCACTGCCTTTTATGTGTTTTTCAAAAAGAACAACTGTTTAAATACACAAATATTCCTGTTCAGATTTCAGCACTGTGCAAAGCTCAGGGGTCAAAAGCAGGCTGAATATGAATCACAGGGCCATACATTTTTATCAGATGTCTGTACTACCAGGTGCTGAAAAAAATGGGTGTTGTTTTCTTCCTTCATTCTTTCTTTTGGAGTCTACTGCACATCAGTATTCCAAACTGAGTCAGTTGTCATTCTAAATAATGAAAGAATGAAACACTTATTTGTAAGCTATAAATGGATGGATTATTTAATAGTCCTATTTGCATTCTTGTAAGATTTGGCTTAAAAACAGAGAAATGTTCCTTCAATGCAGCAAGAGCTGACATATAACATATATCCCGACCAGTCAAGGGTGAAGTCTGTGTAATTTCCAAAATGCAAGTTAATCTATTTGAAGGTCACTAGAAAAAAAACTATACTGTGGGACATGACTGTCCCTTGGATTCGGGGTTATTTTATTTGATGAGTTACTTTAGTTATGTAAGCAGAAATTTTCTTCATTAATTCAATGGTTTTACTGCCTCTGGAGAAGGACATAAAGCAAACTACACCAGCAGGCACATCAGTATCTTTCTTGGAGCTGTGTGAAGGACAACAGGCTACTGAGGCACCAGATACATAGAAGAGAGATCTTAATTATACATTTATGCTTCAGACACAGGTAACATTAGTTTGCTGTGTGAAATAGAGTATTAATTAGGAACTGCCTCATGACTAGTTACCATAATTGCGTGCCTGATGGCTGATTGACTGGGTGACGGCATCTCGCTCCGGGAGCACGTGTCACACAACCGAGCTGAAGGCTTTGTGGGGTTGTTGACAACCCTTTTCTCCTTCCCTCAAACTCTCCTCTTACTCACTTGAGGAACAAGTCGCCCAAATTAAAATTAAGTGGCATAAACGAAGTACGTCTGGATACAAAGACACCACATCCCCGAGTGAGGGCTAGCAAAGGCAAGAAGCCTGAGTTATCATTGGGAAAGGGCAGCTCTAACATTCAATTTGACATTCAAACAAGCTGGGCAGGTTTTAAAGCGATCATTTAATATGTCATGACAACTTAACAGCCAAACAGTCTTCACAGCAACTGCGACATCAGTGAGAGTCAAGGCTGCTGCTGGATCCTCCGCCTGGAAGAGCTGCTGTGTAAAGAAACGCAGCGACTAACGGGCCAGAGGCTAATAGTGATGCTCAGCTGGCACCAGGCCATACAGAAACAATAAGAAAACTTGTAAGATTTTTAGCCCAGCTACATTGTCACCAAGTGAATGTTTTAGTTTTGTGCTGCAATAAACATATACTCCATCCACTAGGTATAAAGCAAGTAATATCTTAATAAATTTAGGCTGGAAATCAGAAGGTTTCTCTAGGCAGCTTGATTTTGGAACTGCCTCCCAGGGAGAATGCTGGAAAGAATGAGCCTAGCTAGTTTAGAATGAAGACTGATATATTTACTGGTTTTGCATTTTAAATTAGGGATTTTTATTAAAAACTTCTGACATTTTTTGCTTTTTTTCTTTTTTTCTTTTTTTTTCCAGTTTTCAAAGCCAAACACAGTAGCTGGTTGCCTCCATTCCCAGACTCTCCTCCATGGTGTCACTTCCAGGGCACTCAGGACAGCCTGGGATATTCCCCTGAGCTGAGAGAGAGCACTCGATGACCCAGCAAGGAGATGAGAAGCCAGGGGAAGCCAGTTGCACAAGAGAGAGCAAAAATTGTCCCAAAATTGTCCCAGCTCCACCCCAGGACGTCAGAGCAGCTACCCACTACTGACAGGCAGGACACAATTTTCCACTGAATCTTGGTCAAGTATTTCACTGGAGCTAGCACTTCTCCATAAGGATTTTAGTTTTGGTAAATACATCCGCCTCATTCAAACCATGTCCTATCAAAATATTCTCTACCAACCAAGGCTCTCTGAAACCCCAAAGAGATGCTGGGACACAGATCAAAAAGGAGAGCATGCAAGATGTGAGGTGACGCAGCATGAGGAACTCCAGGACACAGAAAAGCTGGAGGAGTGGGAGTATGGAAAGGGAGTAAAAGGAAAGGCAGTTCAGATGTGAGAAGACAGTAGGAGAGGTTCACTTGGAGAAAGATTTTGCTATCTAGTGTAAAGGGAAGCAGCAACGGAAAGTATTTTTCCTCATTTTTTACACTGAACCTTGCTTCTTGAATGCTCTGTCCAGCACTCGAAGGCTGCAGTATGCCAGCTATACACAAGAGGAGCAAACAGTCCTCCAGCGGCATTAGCAGAGGGAGATGCCCATAGAGCTGGGAGTAGCTCCTACCATCATGCCCAATCCAAACCGCTTCTCTGAGAGGTTTCGTTTAGCTGGAGTTCAAGAGCAGCAGGACCGCACAACCTCAGCCCATGTTCCCTGCCTCAGCTCAACCACCCTCAGGGCATCTTTCCAGGAAATTCCTCTTCCTAGATCCTCCCATTTGGACAGGAACAAGAAAACGCCTTAAAGGAGAACAACATATTCAAGAAAGATCTGTCAGGATTCAGTGATAGACTCCTCCTGTTTCTTGGTAGGAGAAACATTCCACTGAGAAAGAGCTGAACAGAGAAGAATGATTGGTGTCACACGCAGCCTGCTCAGTTGTCTCTTAAATGATGAACATGAACACAAGCGCTGGGTTGGCCATTGGTCAGAGCCCGGTACTGCCTTGGCTGGACGGAGAGCTTTGCGTGAGCAAAGTGAGGCGGACAGGACCCTCAGGGGAACCCAGACACTCCACACAAGCGAAGCCCTTGGTCCCTCACCAGCGAGCTGCACCGAGCTTGAATGCTCCACTGATGACTGCACTGCTTCAGAATACAACCGAGCAGCAGGCTGAATACCCGGCGAGGTTTTGTGGGTAATTAGAGATTAATTACAATCCCATAGTTTGTATCATGGTTCAGGGTCAGCACGGGGTCAATGCACATGGCAAACTTAGAGAGCTGTGACTAGATGGATGACGCCAGCTCGGAGTGGCTCAGCAAAGTGAAGCGTATAGAAACGAGGAGCCGGCGGGGCTGGGGACTGCACTTGCAGCCAGGGTGCTGGCGACAGCGGTGACACGGAGCTGTGGGGCCTCGAGGCACTGAGGAAACGTTAACAAGCGGCAGGGAGAATACAGCTGCACTAACCATCCAACTGCAACCCTGACTTCTCCAATTAACCTTTTCCAGGCTTTCTAAGATTTGGGAAATCTGGGGCACTGTCTTGTTGTCAAAGAAAGCTCTTAAAGAAAGAAAAGGGATGAGGAAAACTGCCAAAAAGAAATAAAAAGCAAGAAAGAAAAAGAAAAAAAAAAAGTAAAAGGGAAAAGGAAAAGAAGCTCTTTCCATTTAATATGGCTATTAAATTTTTATCCAGAAAAATGTTTTGCCAGGCTGCAGTGAGCTTTTCAGGAGACAGTGTTCATAGGAAGCGTGGAATATACGCTTGCAGTGCAAAGCCCATTTATCATTAAAACCCTTCCCCTCCCATTGCCAAGAACAATTTGTCATATTTTTATCAACAATCGAGATACACAAATAGCCTAAGGCAGCTGAAAAGGCAAATTCATAACCCCAATATGCAAAATAGACAAGTGATAATGTAGTAAGAGGGAGATACAGAACAGAAGCATTCGATGGAGAGAGGAATAAATCAATATAAAAATACCAAGTGGTCGTTTTTGGCAATTAATTATTTGCAGGAAGTTTTTCCTTTTTAAATAAACCATGTTCTTTAAAAAAGATCATTAAACTATAAAGCTAGCTTGTGGCATTCAGAGGAGAGTGAAGAGGAGGCTGGTTCTTGCAAGAGACAGCTGGTATGTAGAGGATATACCCGTCCTCTTGTGTGCCCCCAGCCGTATCTGCAGGTGGCTCCTGCTGCTGAGCCTCACTGAATGAGGATCTGTGTAAATTCCCAAACATATGAACTTCAGTTCCTCTCTGTACAACAAGGGAGTATTTTCCCTTCTGCCTGGATTTGATTTCCAGAGGCATCTGTGTATTTGCCCAATTCCTGCCCAGCTCTAGGAAGTGTTTCCAATTATTCTTTATAATCTCAAGGAGGATGGTAGTAATATTTATGTTATTGTAATAACACACAAAAACGTTCTTTAGTTCCTTCTTCAGTGACCTTTCTTTGGACACGGGGTAGTTCAGAAGGTTAAAATTCCTGTCTGCAGTGACAATAATGATACCACTTGTTTCATAACTTGCCACCACACATATTAAAGCTTTTAGTACAGAAGTGGGTCTCTAGAATTACCTCTGTTTGCAAATGAAAAAAAAAAAAAGGAAAAACATGAAATGAGTTTACTTAAGTCACGCAAGAGGCAGTAGCAGAGATGAGATCATCACCAGTCTTGTCTCCTAGACCATCAACCAACACGCCACAACTAACATTATCTTTACCAAAATCCTCAGCATAATCTTGATCACTTAAGTGTGTCTTTCCCTCTTTGAATATCTTAATCAGAGAAATGTGCTTATATAGACCTCTGACACCTGAGCTGAAAGAGGTAGGAATGGTTAGGGTATCTGGCTGTAGAAAGTGCTGTTGTACCATGACTGCAGGAAGAGGAGGAGGGAATAGAGAGTGGATCACTCATCCAGAGGCTTGGAGAAGTTAGAACTTCCTAAAACAGATGTTGGCTGACTGCTAAGTAGCAGCAAAGCAATAGAAATCTTGAAACTGAGTATTTAAAAGACCAGAAGTGGTAGCAATACGTTGTCTGTTTAGTTTTCCACTTGTTTCTGAATCAGCTATGACCTTAGGATCCAGAGGTTTTCTCACCTTTGAAGACTAACCAATGTCATCTCCACTGCAAAAAATGCCAGATAATGGATACAAACAGTTTTTAAGCACAGGAAAATAACTATATTCAAATTCCTTGACTAAAAATACCAGACTGGGGTGTCAGGAGAGCATCACAGCTACTCTGCTTTATTTACAAGGTTTTCTCTTATATTTTCCCCATTGATGGATGATTTTTACCTGCTTTCACCCGAGGGCTACCCAGCTGCACAGAGCCATTACGGTGCAAAATCAAAGAGCTATTCTTCCATTTTTATCACTCTAAAAATGAACACAAAGTATGCAAAGTGCTTCCTTTGAAAATGCCCATTTTCCAGTAATATATAAATACACACACACATCTAAACGTGCTACCCACGGCTCCAGGAACCGGGGGATTTCCTGACACTAAGCACTACTGCTAAGTGCATTAGTACTTAACGCAGTGGGAGGGCCCGACCTGCCTGTGCCAAGGGATTAAACCAAACGACACATTCCTGCTTACGTTTGACTGAGCTGGGATGTGAGGGTGATGGGTTGAAGGGACAGGTGGAGGGATATGATTCCTTCAGTACAGGCTCTTTCAATATATGAGAGTTTAATATTCAGTTAAGCTAAACTGAACATCTGAGGTGGTGAACTGCACGTCTGGGGGGCTCCCCACTTCGGAGTTCAGCACACATCGCCCTTTTGTATTTTGTTATCACATCATGACGTCCGAAGCTCAAACTAAACAGTGTCAGTGACACAGTCAAACAAGCTGGGGCAGATGTAGACACAAATGGCCCATATAAGAGGAATTCTGTATAGCAGAATTTCTAACAAGCCCTCAATGGACAAAAGGTAGAGATTGAGCTGGTCTACAGGTTGAAACCTCCCTAGTCTTGGAAAGGACACATAGTACCTAGATCTTCATAACTTGGAATTGTACCAAACTGCAAAATATGCCTTTATTGACTTAAAAAAATCTGAATTTTCCTATGAACTTCTTAACTCTGCAGGATACAAAGAAAATCTGACTTGTAACTTTCACCAACTTTAATAGGAAGTAATTACTGTCTGTGAATAATGATTGCTTCACACAAAATACAATTTTGTTGTCTTCAACTTCCCTCTAAAGCAGGCAGTGACCTACTTTACCTATGCAGAAATCTGGCCTTGCTTCATTCCTTGTCTCCTGGAGCTGCCAAGGGAAGGGGACACTTCTGGCCTGCTCCCCAAGCACAGTGGGACCCGAACACCATGGTGGATCTTAAACATATTCATGAGTTCTTTTAACTAATGCAGTTCCTTGATTTCAGGAATTACGAGCTAATTCCTTCACATTAAAAAAGAGGCAATTCTTACAATGGGTTGTCTTTACTCATACAAAAGCATCCTCTGGGGGCATGAAAGAATGCAGGCTGCCGAGCGCTGATGGAGGTCTGCCGTCTCTTCCAGGACTCTGCACTCTGCTCTTTTTATGCAGACCTCTTCAGGCAAAGAACTAAATACTGAAAACCTTGGGACTTGAGACAAAAAAAAAATATTCCCACTGAATCAAGTTGCAAAAGCCCCATGGATGCCAGGATTCCTTCCTTGATTTCTAAGCAAAATTGAGAAATTCTTCAAGCAAATATTTATCCTGCAGTAAGGCCTGATCATGAATTACCAAAAGCTACAGAAAGAGAAGGGTGACTTTCATGCAGTTCAAATAGTTAAAGTGTATCTATAAAGGAATCTATATGAAATCTTCCAGTGACTTCGCTGGTGCAGACCTGTGAAAAACAGTTTACTGAGAGGTTCTGAATGGACAGACTTTTGCAAGAGCTCTGTCTGCTGACGACAATCTAACTTCTCTGCATTTCTCTTTTTTTATATCAGTTGTGGAGCTGATCCACAGCACCTAAAGAAAACAGTCAACAGAAGAACATGACAAAATTGCCAAATGTAATAATTCCAGCAAGTGCCATTCACCTCCCTAGAATTCACCACCCCCCAGATTGCAAACTTGGTGCAGGCTCCTGCTGACGACAATCTAACTTCTCTGCATTTCTCTTTTTTTATATCGGTTGTGGAGCTGCAGTCATACCTGTGTTTAAAACATCATCCAAAGCACCTAAATAAAACAGTCAACAGAAGAACATGACAAAATTGCCAAATGTAATAATTCCAGCAAGTGCCATTCACCTCCCTAGAATTCACCACCCCCCAGATTGTAAACTTGGTGCAGGCTCCTGCTGACGACAATCAACAGTTGGCATTGCGGCACTACCGAGCATACTGCCATTGGGTCCTGAAAATACAACAGTCTGACNCCCAGATTGCAAACTTGGTGCAGGCTCCTATCAAGCCCAGAACCTCCTTCCAAGCACTGACGTGTTCTGTTCAGAGAGGAAAATCTGCAGACAGAAAACAAAGATTTAACTCAGAGAAGACTGACTGTACAGCTAATGTGGTAAAGCAAAAGCCAAGGAAGGAAGGCATCCTCTACTCCAAGATGCAGATGCAAGCCCAAGGAAAACTGCAAGGGATCAGAAAAGAGGTTTTGCTGGGAGCTGACGACAACCAACAGTTGGCATTGCGGCACTACCGAGCATACTGCCATTGGGTCCTGAAAATACAACAGTCTGACACGAGCAGGTGACACCACAAATGGTTCCCCAGGGATCCTCTGGATACCCTCATGTAAGGTGATTCTTTTCTAGCTTGGCAACTTTTGTGAAGATAAATATCTCAACACAGTTTCCTTTGATTACTTAGAAATCAAGATTATCAGGTAGATGAAGGTATGTGGGCTCTGTATGGTGCTCTGTTTCCTAAGAATAGGTCTGCAGAAATGTCTAGAAGCCTCTCAAGGCAGCGTGTCACCTACTGAGATTCACAAAAGCTCTCCCAGGAGGAAACAGTGTCTAGGAGAGAATTGGGTCTCTGGGCTCCAAGCTTGCAGACACAGCCCTGCTAAGCAGCATCGCTCACTGCTGAGGAGTTACAGGAAAAAGCACTCCGAATGTTCAGTTAGCCAAAATGGGATTTCTTTTTAAATGTCAAATTTAAATTGAAATATTTTTTCTCTGCATTTCCTCTAGCATGAATTGTTTTTGAACATCAACTTTTTGATACATTTTGGAATTTCCTAGAGAACGGAAATTTCTTTAGCTTTTAATAAGGCAGATGTGCACAAAGCAAGATAAGGGCGGCACGGCTGAGCTTTGGACAATACAGAGAAAACTCATCAAGAGGTGTGCTCTAGTCCATTTTCCTGAAAGAAAAGAGTTCTTTTTACTATTGACCTCAATTAAATTCCCTAGTAGCAGTCTCCTTTGCAAGAAAAGGTTGGTTTGTTTATGAAATACAAACTTTAAGGAAAGCGCATCAGTAAAATTCTCTGAGCCCTGTTTACTGTCCTTTGCTACAGCCTTAATCTGTTTCAAATTTCTGCTCCCGTGCAAAGGGAACCAGTATATTTCTTTCATGTATACATGATCACATTGATATATTATTAAAACAAGTTAATCACTACTGTGGAAAGAAGTAATATAAAATAATTAATAAGTAATTTGAAAGTAAGGAGCATATCCGTATTTTACTATCCCTTATTCAGCTACAACTAATATACTTTATTAGTCATTACTGTTGACCAGCAGTGGCTAACCACTGTGTTACTTGAGACTTCCCAGACCATATTTCAGAAATCTAAGAAAGACAACTCAAGTTTCATGGAAGTAATTAGACAGGCCCGGTGGCTAATTATCTGGGAACATTACAAGGATGATTGATTGTCGCTTACTTATTATGAAACGGGGTTTACTTTTTCCAGAAATATAACTTGATGGTGCATTTATGCAAAAATTCAGCTGCTACATCAATAGAGCTGCAAGAACATTATTGACCTGCAAAGTAGTTCTGAGCAAATGGAAGCCCTGATGGGAGCATTTAGATCTGAGTGTCCTGAGTGCAAGCAGCTACATTTGTGATCCATCAGGATGATCTTATCATTCAAATGTCTTCACATCCCCAAACCATCCCTCACCTTGCTCACTGGCAGCCTTGCCAATAATTTTGATGGGGAGAGCATTTTAACGCAGTTCTTTTTTTTCACAGTGATGCTAAAAACAAAAGATAAGGCACTCAGGAGTCTTCCAAGAAAAGCATGAGAGGAGAAAGCTGATAGATTTCCCATCCTTCAGAGGTGGATTAATGCCAGACTGAAGGCCCTTTGGCATCAAGGAAGAAGAATGTCTTCTAACACATGATCTCAGCACATAGAGCCAAATTTAGTCTTAAACTAAAATTTGCTTGAATTTGTTTCGGAATTTCAAACATTTTCCTGTATAACTTCTCCAAAAGCCATTTTCAGCCACAAGTCTAACAAAGACTTAAGGACGTGGAGGTTTTGTTTGGCCAGTTGTACAACAGTCACTCACTTCTCTTAATCTGGTATATTTTTGTCGCAAACCTCTCAAGTATGAAACTCAGTTTAGTTTTTCAGATTCAAACTAATTCCCGATGGAAAATTTTCTACTAATTTTAATGCAACTTGGTTAGAAGCACTAGAGAACAGCTTGTTGTCTAATATTATTTTCTACTTAATTTTGCAAGTGGCACACCAGCACAGCTAAAAATTTCAGACCCAATCACTCTTCCATCTGTTTCTCTATTTTGTAGGCATACAAACATAAGTTACGTATTTTAATATTTTTTTTGATTGACATTTTCTGCATGTGAGAAAGACATTCAGTACCTGTTTACCAATTGAGACCAATCACCAATTGAGGAAATTAAAGAAAAATCATGATATCTAAAAGAATTTCTGCCTCAGTAAGATTAATATTTCAAACACTACTTAGATTATTTTTGCCTGATGGATATATATAGTGATACTAATTTGCAGGCAAGATTATTATGGTCATCAGCCTTAGTTCAAGTTTATGCTGCTTTCTCTGGGCAAATCTCACATTCCTGTTATTGGGAATTTGACTGAATAAAGAAAAGGTCAGCACTTCAAGTACTGTGAAGTACCAATGGGAACATTAATGGGAACATTTACGCAAATCAGTGAAAAAGGGTATTTGTTTAATCTGTCATTTGTCAACAAGCCTACAGGAAATCAGAGGTTTCTCAATAACCAGTAATATCGATGAGTGAAATATTCTCACTCTCACAGATGGGATAGTTTGCTGACAGAGTACGCTAGGGATAGGGAAGGAAAATAGAGATCCATCCACCCAGGTGTGCAGTGCTCTGACTTCTGTCCAAATCTGGGCCCAAACTTTTCATATTCACATGGAAAAAATGCTATTTCTAGCCGTAGGGTGAGGCAAAGATGAGTGATTTCAATTTTATGATGATAAGAAACATATTTTTTAGTTTGCAGTCCAAACAGGGAAGGTTTTGCATATACAGCTTCTTTATCAGATCAAACAAGATCAATAAACAATAAATAAAAGAAGGCTTAAAAAAAAAGCAACATACAATCTTACTTTCTAAACAATATTTTTTAAATGGAGTAAATTATTTCAAGCTTGCAAAATTTACCACGGCTAAATTGCCAGAAGTTTCCTTGGTGGTCAAATAAGTCATTTATACCTAAATAAATCATAAATCTTCAACCTTTCATAATTGCCATGTTAGTACAAGTATAAAATCTACTTATGTACTGGCAAATGTTCCTGACAGTTTTGTAAGGCTGAATGATTCATTTGCACTCTGGTATTCACATACCATAGATAGGCTTCATAAAACCTTCAATGATTATAGTTAATAAAAGTGAGCTCTAGTGACAGACAGCAAAATACAATGAAGGTGCAATTAGAGACTATGTATCAGGTGAGTAATGAATATGAAGCTAATTAAAATTCTACTACTACCCACAAAAAATGGTTGCTGAAGTGTGATTCAGCCCTCCTAATCAGTCTTTAAAATATTATACACTGTATGTATAAATAAATCGTTAGGTGGTGCATATTTCATTACGCACATTATATAATGGGATACATTTCAGTCTCTCCAAAATCATGTATATTTTTCTCTTTTTTCTAAGAGCCAATCATAATTTCTCAGGAAGGAGAGAAAACATGATTCTAAAAATCCATTTCAGAATATTTGCTAAGCATTTCTGCATCTGCTTATGCAGGTTACTGGGCTTGGCCAAAAGGAAAAAAGAAAGTGATTGGGCAAATTATTCACTGCCAGCAATTGCTGTGGGAGACTTTTGCTTCATTTTCTCTTTTTAAATTTTGTTAATGCTACAGGTTACACTGCATAACTCTGAAAAAAACCCCAGGGAGGCAGGAAAAGGTGGAAGTGAAGGTACTTCCATGTTCAGCCTTCTTCTTGACAAATATCCTCTGTGAACTTGGAAGAACTGTATTTGCTCCATTCCTGATCTGCAGTCTGTCAGATACCTCACATACTGGTGTTGAATGAGTGCATCGTGAAAGGATGAGAAGTACAAGGACAGTTTTTACCTCCTTCATGCCAGTGTACTAAGATGCTTAGTAGTGACTCAGAAAAATGCACAGAAAATGCCCAAATCTTAGGATATCCATTCACTGTTCTACTTAATACTCTCATAGGGGCTACATGATGAACGTTAAATACAACTGGTAGAAGCTTTGGATGTGCCTCATCCTAAACTCTAGACTTCATGTATTTTTTGCATATAACTTTATAACTCACAGTCTCAGCCCAACTATTAATAGCATGTGTGTCAAAAAAGGAAAGAATAAATGACTGCCTAGAAATTAAGATAGAGAAGCGAGCTGTCAAAAACAATTCTAAAAAAGTGGTTGAAATGTGGTAGAAAAACAAGATCTATAAACACTATAGAAACTGGGAAGAATTTGGCAGACGTTTGTTTAATCCTGGGGCTCGTGGAGGTTCAGCATCAGAAAACAGAGGCACAAATGTTACGGGATGAAGCAGAACAACCTGCAAAGTCAAGTCTCGTGAACTCAGATGGGGCGATTGCATGTCAGCCCTCGCTTCAGTAGAAGGACTAACCAAAGCCTGGTTGACTCTGGAGAGCAGACCCTGGGCTTGGATGTTTCATTAGGGCAGCAAGACTGCCTTAGACCTGCACGTGCTGCGACGGAAGACGCGTGGGAGCCGCGTGGGGCACAGCTGGGTCTTGCTGCTGCTCTCCTGCCTAATAATTAGTGCGCTACCTAAGACAGGCACCGAGTCGACTTGGAAACCAGAGCACAATGCAGAAAGCATTTCTCCAGCAAGTCCAGATATCTGCAGGGCACACATGCACGACACAGACCTCACAAAATTGCTTTCCATGCACACACAAGCTACTGAAAGAACATTCCTAAGTGACTATAATATCCTGCAGTTTACCTGGATGCAGGTGGAACATGTGTCTCTTCTGCTCCTAATGAGCGTGACCCAACTAAGTCATTTGTGCCCCGTCACAGAGACGTCTCTACAAGCGTAGTGGTCAATTAACTGCCATCTTCCTTCAGTGCTAGCACATTCGTATCACTGATGCTTTTATTTAGTCACCTGTTTGCAGTTTTAACACTGGACTGAAAATAAGACAAGAATCGATGCCGAATCACCTATGGATAATATGCCTGCCTTCATCTCTCTAGAGTTCACTGGAATTAGGTTGGACTGGGCCTGGCTGTATCCACCCTGATACCAAATATCCTTTTACCTCTTTTTAGATCCCATGCGACATGATATAACAATGACAACTCTTAAGGCAGTTTGACATTTTACTGAAAGATGAATATTCATTTCTAATAAATGGGGACTGATTCTTGGCATCGAAATTCATGAAAGAGATATATTTTTGTTGCCAGTGGGACGGGGTGGGACGAGGGAGCTCCCACCTGTGGCACTACTGCTGCGACGGTCTTTGACTTTGACTGGGATCCATGCAGCTAAATAAAATAATTTTCCTTTTCCTTCGTTTGAAAAGCATTCAGGTATATTATTTCTTTAAATGTGTTTTCTGTATCAGCATTCTTTAATCACACTTTCTTTCACTGCAGCTCTTTTTCCTGGGACTCTCTGTGTCTTTCTTGGCAGCGCCGCTGGAGCAGCTCAGAGGAACGGGGAATTCCAAGTTCCTTCCCAGGCCCTTCCCTTAGTCACTGCTAATCTGGGTTTAAAGCACCACTGGGTTTGATAAAAAGAAAAAAAGCAGAATGCAGAGCTAAAAGCTAAATAAGATTCTGTTCTAAATCATATCCATTAGGATGCCTGAAGGATTGCAGACCTGGATCCCTGGAGTGTTAAAAGTTACACACAACCTCACACAGATTGAGAGGAAAAATAGAAAGCAGGGTCTGGATGTGGTAAAGGGCAATTATGCCTTGAAACTGGAAATACAAAAAGTGAAACTTCACTGTAGATCAGCTTTCTCTGTGACCCTCCTGACTCAAAACAGGGAGCATGACCAGGACACTGTGTTTTTTTGGGGGTGTTTTTCCCCCCCTATAAATTGCTGGAATTATTCACTAGTCAGTCAGTGCTCTGGAAAGCTGCAGTAGTCAATAAAACTGCAAAGATGTCAGCAAAGGGCATTCATTAAAGGAGTTAGTGGTCTGCAATGATAATGTGCAAGAGGGAAGAAAAAACTAGCCCAAGACAGCTCCAATCTCAGAGCGCTGGCTGAGTAGCTTTGCCTTCGCTCGGTCTCTGCCTTTGGCTTCTTGTCCCAAGGTAAAATGCCAAAATGGTGAAATCCCGCTCTGCCTGCGGACAAAAGAAACCCTAAAGCCCTGAGGCACCATCACCCCAATAGCTCCTGAGGCTTCCCGAGTTGTCTCCTCATGAACTTAACACCGTGAAGTCACAAGCAAATATTATGGTTCCCTTAAAAGTGAATGTTGCCTCTGCAAAGGTGCAGATGGACCATATTCCAAGGCCAAGAATGGCAAGAAGGTGATAAAGGGGCCATTAAAAGCTTTGTTTCCTTTTCTCTGTCGCTTCTCAGAAACGAATGAGGAATAAAACCAAATTCTATCTTTTTCTGGGTTTGTTACTTTTATATACTGCAATACTTCACAGTGCTGGTTGAAAGAAAGGTAAGAAAAGAAGTTTCATTTCATAAGCAAGATGGGTTTACTTTCACCAAACTTACAACAATTACATTCCTTGCCCATGGTCCTTCACCTCCTTCTGAATTTACCATCTTCTAGTAATTTAAATTTGCCAAGAACTATTTGGTGAAAACCAAACACTTGAATTTCTACTCACCTTGCCAGTTGCCCTGCCCTTTGCCAATAACAAAAAGGTTTTAAGATAGAAACTGGACTATTTAACCTTCATTAATCATTCATACTGTTCAAACACATCATCCAGTAACTGAAGAGGGGTTAATGGTAGCTAAGCTTGAGGCTGTTGTCAAAAGTAGGTTTAACTTTCTATGAACTCACTGGACACAAAGAATGCAGCCTGCTCACTATTCTGAATGTCACCAGCTCGCAGCAAACTGATGACTACTAATGGTAATTAAATACCTCTGCAGCTATTTGTACCAATAACAAAGAGTTACTGTCAGAACTTGAATGAGGTCCATCTGCCCATTTTTAAAGAATGTTAACATTCTCCAAGTGATAAAGCAGATGGCAACCCAAAAAGCGGAGACAAAATCAAAGTTCTATATTACAGCCCCTCTCTGGATTTATTCTGGACTCCCTAATATTTCTCCTCAGAGACAAAAGCTTAAGAACAATACTACAATACGGGTCTCATGTTTCATGGCATTTTTTCCCAGTATTTCCTTTTTTCCCATCAATTGTCCCATATTTGTAAATCCTTAAGTCCTTAAGAGCTTTTCAGGGAGGACTTCTAGCAATGCTCTGTCCATCCTCAGTTTCCTGGAGAACTGTAACATGGTTTAGTCGCATTTGAAGAGAGGAAGACACAAACTTGTCTCTAACCTGGTAGGCTGAAAACTGTTCAGAGGACACCCAGCTATATTTGCAATGCCAAATTAGTCTGCCAAATTAGTCTCTAATGCTGGACTATCATGACACTTGTGACTACACACTGCAAAGAGCTCTTCTCCTCCCTAGCTATTAACCACTGAACATATTTTTGTGAAAAACAAAATCAAAACAAAAAAACCCACCACCCTAGGATTTATGCTCACTCAAGGACAATAATTTAGGGCTACCCCTTCTGCCTGACTACCCTGAGTCACCCCTTCTGGATTTGCCCAGTTAATTCCTTTGCAGATAGATTAACCATTCAGCTATTTAGTGACCCTGTACTTTACTTCACAAGCCAGTCCCTACACGGCAGGCAGAGCTTTGATGGGGCTGGACCATTTGCCACTGGAAAATACATCACCTGGTTAACTAAGTACCTTATTCAATCGAGAACTGATGGAATGACTTAAATTCATCTTAAATAAATGTCTGCATTTGTATCTGGTGCTGCTTTTAAATTATGTGCCTAAGCGATGGCTGAAGCTATTACAAAGTTCTCCCTGTTTAACACTATACTACAGCATGGAGGCTAGAGAAGAAATGTAGGAGTACCCATGTGCAGAATTCCCTTTTTACCTACATCTACCTGTACAGATGTTGCTTCATGCCAGAAAAATGCATCAGAACATACACCTGAACTGCTGGCATCCACGACCAGCAGTTCTATCAGCCTATTTTGACCACTAGGATTATATCAGTTTTGTTGAATTGCTGCCGTAAGCAAATACACAAACTAAGATCAGATGGACAGTGATTAGGGACAGGGATAGAACAGTTATCATTTATTTTTACCCCTGTAGGAACGGCAAAGTTCAATTTACAGTCAGATCGGAAATGTCATGGTCACACAATGCAAATTCTTTTGTCGAGGCAAACTTCTTCAAAGGAGTTTGCAGGAGCAACTTTGATTTACATTCTGCCAAATCTGATACTCTAGGTCCACTTCACTGCAGTGGCCTGGCAGAAATCATGTAGCTAACTTTAAACTGACCCATCCACAAAAGCTGCATGGTTTTAATTAAACCAATTTAAAATAAAATGATGCATTTTCCATGTTTTGACATCCAGAAGTTCATCTGCGGATAGGAGAAGGGATGCGCAAGATGGGCAGCAGATGGACAGATCACTGACTTCATAGACCACCCATTTTACAGAGCACATTTTGTTTGTTTTTAGTTTTTTAAGTCATTTGTGTTTGACTATTGACCATGTTGCCGAACATTTTTAATACCGATATAGAAATATAAAAGTTACTGGGGTTTTGGGTTATTTTGATGAAGTAATTGCTCAACCATACAGTTGCCCTGAGTGTGCCCTGACACAACTCGGTTGCAGTGACCTCCGCACGCTGACTCTGCAGATCCTTCGTCAACCATTTTCAAGGGGAAGCCCCCAGGCAGCTTGCTGTGGCAAACGTGCTGAACCAGACACTGTAGCAGACCCACAGCACTGGAGCACTTCAGAGCCCTCCCTGCACACTGGGACTACCCAGGATTTCAGAGTCATAAGATGGTGAGAACNCTGGGGTTTGGGGCTATTTTGATGAAGTAATTGCTCATCCATACAGTTGCCCTGAGAGCATCTAGGAGGAAAAGGGCTGTGACCCAACTAGGTTGCAGTGACCTCCGCACACTGATTCTGCAGATCCTTCGTCAACCATTTTCAAGGGGAAGCCCCCAGGCAGCTTGCTGTGGCAAACGTGCTGAACCAGACACTGTAGCAGACCCACAGCACTGGAGCACTTCAGAGCCCTCCCTGCACACTGGGACTACCCAGGATTTCAGAGTCATAAGATGGTGAGAACTCAGACCCTGCTACTTCAAAAAGACCCCCAGCACTACAACTAAAGGAGAATCTCACTTCACACACACTGACTTTCCACCTAGGGAAGAGCAAAATATTTTTTTTTTTTTTTAAGTTAACTGAACTTTTTGAACATCACCAAAGGTTCATTTTAAGATCACACTGAGCTCCCTGTGAAGATCTGGGCAGCTTCATATCCTAGTCGAGAGTATTGCAGCGAGTCATTACTAAGCAGGTAACGATCCAAAGGGACGAGCAGAGCCCTCTCCTATGCTGATGCCTCCAAAGGAGGCTGAGACATCAAGCCACATGCAAGCTTCATACCCCGTGCCTGTCTGCTACTGCAATTAACTGCTCCAGAGTCAGATTCATTATATGCTGATTAGGTCTGTAGTGACTCTGAAAAGAAAGATATCTCCTTGTGATCTCCCCAAAATACTCTAAACATCTCACAGCCTTCACTGGGGTGACCAAGGGAAGGAGGCACTGAGGACAATTCTTGCCTGCGCAAATGTCAATTGAAACAGAGAAACTGCAGCTCTGCAGGCTTCGGAGGCCTCATCTTCTCCAGTCTCTATAATCTTTCCCCATGAGGAGGGAGGGAAAAAAAGAAACAAAAAATCACATCAAAACCTGTATCTTCAGAGTTATTCTAGCTCCTTTTCCTTGGGGAACCAAACACATCACATTTTCATACTGATTTCCTCAATTAACGACCAACTCAAATACTGTGCGGGTACCTGTGAAGCTGTAACAAAGCCGCGCTGCAACCAGACACGAGGTGGCAAGAGGAAGTTGCAGTTCTGCTTCTGCAGTGAATGATTTCTCTCAGCGATTAGATTGATTAATGTACTGATAAGCACTTGTTTCATTAGGAACAAACTGTTGATTCCTCTGCGGGATCTGTATTCACAATGTTCTTGAATGGCTTCTGAGGCTCATTTGCAAAGCTGTCAGGCTCAATGCAAATAAACATGGGGTTTGATATTCTTTTTGCTGGAAGAGATTTGTAAATTACGTAGCTAATCTCTCTTTGAAGGAGAGAAGCAATTGTTTTCTGTTAGTTTAAGAAAAGTGAACTTGTTAGATGACATGATTTGCAATGACATGGAACTGTAAGTGCACAGAATTTCTCTCTCTTGGGCATCCCAAATAAAACTTCTTTCTCTGTGCACATTGGAGACCGAATTACAGCAAATATGGTTATTCTGACCGTGTGAAGGAACTGGGTGCTTGGAAGCACCTCTGGTTTTCCCAGCTACTTTACCTGGTCTGCTGAAAGGCGTTAACTCTCTCACCCTGAGACAAGTAGTGCAGCAAAAACTGTCTCTACAGCCAATTTCACCTTCAAATACATAGTCAAACATCTAAGCTTCTAAATGTGTAGCAGAATATTACATGCATATATATAAAAGATAAGTAATTGAAAAATACCTTTTGAAAGACTAGTAAAATAGCTCTGTTTTCTTTAAAAATATATATAAATGCACTTCTGGTATGTTTATCTTACTGAGTTGCTTATTTGAGTTCTAACGTTAAATTAACACAACAAAACCTTTCAGAATTACAGTTGCAAGGTTATACATTGCACACAGCCTTCTGATACCAAGTGTCAAGCAACGAGCAGTAACAAACAAAAGAGAACAAATAGGGAAGGAAACCAACTCAGGAGCAGGACAGGAAACCAAACTGGAAAAACAAACAGACAAGGAAAAACAGCAAAGCATCAAACAAAGCAAACACGTGGCTGCCTACCCAGCCTTGGAGGGTTCACCAGGTGCCCACCTGCCTGAGGGCTGAATGAGGCTCAGAGCTGTCACACTGCTCCTCTTCAAAACATCCTTGTAGGTGCACATTGGCTTTCCCAGTTTACTCTGTATACTCCTGACTTCTTTGTCTACAGGCTCAAGAACACCTTACTACAGAAGCACAGATTCAGGTAAAGTTAATGGAGATGAAAAAGCTACTTGAGGTGAGGAAAATAGTCTTGCAATAAAAGAAAACATAGGTCTATAATACTTGCCTCGGACATAATAATAGGTGCTTTGTGGTGAGATACTGGTAAGACTTTCTATTTAAGACTGCACAGTGAAGCATCTCTTGCCATAAATGCATGTACCTATGGTACCACAGATGCAGAAATACTTACTGAACTTGCCATATTCATTCATGTGCAATTTTCCAGTAGCAAAATGACCATTTTTCCCCCTCAAAACATCCATGATGTATCTCCATAAGAGATGAACAAGAGACAACAAGGTTTCTGAGTTATCACATCCCGAAGCAAGAGGTAATGCATGGGAAGTCTCCAAACTGAACATTGCAAATACCTTTGAATTTGTAGCACCTTCTGTTACACAATGAATTCCCAGATATNCCTATGGTATCACAGATGCAGAAATACTTATTGGTGCTATTACTGAACTTGCCATATTCATTCATGTGCAATTTTCCAGTAGCAAAATGACCATTTTTCCCCCTCAAAACATCCATGATGTATCTCCATAAGAGATGAACAAGAGACAACAAGGTTTCTGAGTTATCACATCCCGAAGCAAGAGGTAATGCATGGGAAGTCTCCAAACTGAACATTGCAAATACCTTTGAATTTGTAGCACCTTCTGTTACACAATGAATTCCCAGATATACTAGAAGTAGAACCCCATCACCTGACTTTAAGCCGGTAATTTAGTCAGCTGCTTCGCCTCCCAATCAGAGTCTCCTCCAGAGAACAGCTCAAGGCTCTGGAGTCCTGCTCTGTAGGGTCAGCCAGAGGAAACTTCGCTCCAATTATGGAGGAAATACAAAGTGACTAGCTTAGCTGGTTCAGAGAGGTACCTAAAGCTAGAGTGTAAGTACTTCCCCAAGGGATTACGTCTATGGAAACAGACTGCTAGGATTATTAATTCTAAAAATGACCACATATTTTATTGTTACTTGCTATTTAGAATATGAGATGTTTCCCTTTTCATTCTCACATTTCAGTGGAGGCAGCTTTGTTTCCTTATTGAGAAATTTCCATTTCCCAAGTTTGCACCAACTTCTGCTATAAATTAAGGTGTTGAGTTGACTGTAGAAAGTCAGAGAAACTAGGTGGGGATTGAAAGAACATGGTAAAATTTTTAAAGAAATTTACATCTCCTTGCAACAGCCAGCACTAGAGGAAAAAAAAAACACACAACAACTTCTCAAAGAGAGCAAAATGCCAAGTGATAGAGACCACAGAACAGAGAGTTCTTTGTTGTAATGCATAGGTTCATCTACACACATTTCAGCAGAGAAGATCCATGAGAAAAAAAGCCTTTCCTCCTCTACCTGTTTCTTTTCAGGTCATGAGAACACAGGGACTGGGAAATGGAAGTGGGAAAATGTTTTGCCCGTAGTGTAGACACACAGTCCGAGTGGTAAGCAAAGGCTGCTTCAAAACTGCCAGAGAACTGGGTGCTCTCCACCACAGGGACCAACACGCTTCAACTGATGGATCTTTCTTCCTCTCCAAGACATCTACCTGCTCTGCACAGCCACATATGATGGTAAGTGCTAAAACAACCTGCGAAAGGAAGGGGTCCAGGCCCTTGGTGTTCTCTGCAGAGCAAGTTATCCTCAAAGCAGCAGGAAAAAGAAATCATGCATCAGGCCTACCTTTAAGCTGCCAGACACCCATAACATGGATGATAAAAGAGGGAGGTATTTCTATATGTGCTTTAAGAGCATGGGAAATTACCATTCCTTCATAGGAAGACTGTCTCCAGGCATTTTCTCAAGCACTATGTGTGTGTGACTGCTACTTAAGGCTTTGTGCATAATCTAACACCAAGAAAGTGTCAGTCATGGTACTGATATGTCCTGAACCTTGAAGGGATCCTTGAGTCCAGTTAGGTCTCTTGTTGGTTAATGAAGGCTTTGAGAAATTGGCTGGTGGAAAAAAAAGCATTCACAGAATGGAAACCTTGCCCCTTCAGCTGAGAAGCTCTGCGCATGTGAAAGGTAGTTTCCTGTTTGATGCTGCTTAGTTAAATATGGCAATGACTGAAGTTTTCTCCACTTTGCAGAGCCTCATATTTAGATTCTCTCTTTAGTGCTAAAAATAACAAAGGGAGTATTTGGAAGAAATCAGAATACAGCTGATACTGATACAGCTGATTATTGATAGAAGTTTCAAACAGCCTGCCACTCTGTTTTGTAATGTTGTTGAATCTCAATTTTTAATGAAGCAACCTATGAAAATCTGATGGGGTGAAAACCATGACCTCTTGATGATACCGTACAAGAGTCCCAGCACATAGCTGAGCTGCCCTCCTTCGCAGCACATCTGAGGTTTACCTCAGCTTGACCCTACAGTTTGCAGGCAAAACAGACAATACCCTGACTCAGACAGGAAAGGTGGAATTAGAGAGATGCACAGCTCTGAAAGAGGACTAAACAAACCAGCTTTTTCCTCTATTGTGCGGAGTTGCCATCATGCGCATACTCCATCCTATTAGAAACACACCTCCAATTCACTGGAAACATAAAACATTATTTGTACAGAGAAATCCATGGGAATCACACCACCGAGTGCATCAAAAGCAGAAGAGTGTGACAAGCAGGTACAGTGCCCAGAAAAGAGGGCAAAACCAGGTTGGAACACTTGGCATCTCGATGAGGCAAGAATGGACAATTTTATGCAACTGGTTGTTGTACAGGGTTGAGTCCTTGTCTAAAGTAACTATCCCACTGTCATTTTGGCTGGCATCCTTTATGCCCTGTGACTGAGATAACATCCGCAAACTACAATTGGAGAGTTCTATCTTCATTTTATCAAATCCAAAATGAAAGCATATATAACCCTGTTCATTCAGTTACCTTCTGAACTGATAAAGAATCAATATATGCTTCTTTCTTACTAAAAATAGTAAAGGTTCCACTGTGAAAACTTTGCTGCTATGTACACAAAACAGCATTCATTGGTCTCCCGTGAAGTAATATTAGTGATAAAGTAAAATTCTTGGTGATATATTCAAGAGTTCACTACTCAAAATAAGGAAATGATTAATAGAAAATACTTTCATAAGAATTAATTGCAACATATTCACTTATCAGGAAGACAAGTGTAGATGATTTAGCAACACAGTATGTAAAAAAAAGAGAAGCTTAACAATGCGCTTTGCAGAGAACATTGTCACGAATACAGGCCTTGATATACAGTAAAAGCCAAATTCCTTTCTGCTATTCATGAAAATGAAGGCAGTGGAGTTGCATGTGCAGATTCCAAGAGGAAAATGGACATTTGGATCTCTCTAACTTACCACATGAACAGTCCTTCAGAAAAATGGACTGATGTCTTAAGGCAGAAATGCTGTTTTAAATCTAACTGTTAGTACTTGAGGAATTTTGGGGGAGTTTTTAACCCACATTTTTGCTTTTCTGCATGAAGTGATATGCTTGTATGCTGTGACACCCTTTAAAGCAAAATTATATAAAAAAACACTGTCATTCACTGACATTTCATAAGTGAATTTATTAAGGTACAATGACAACACACTATAACCCACCCAGCTTATAATTCACTAGTGTGAAAGGTATTCCTAATATACTACTCAAAGAGCATCAGTTGTTATCCGTAATCGCTTCACAACAGAGGATAATCACTTTCACAGTGGAAGAACAAGGAAAAGGGGAATAGATGGAAAGAAAAGGAGTGGAACAATAGTTGTCACTGGAGAAAAAAATAAGAAAGAAAATGTCAAAATTAGAGCCTTTATCTCCACTGAGTTATACTGCTCCAAATCCAACAAGAGCAGAGGGACTTTTGCTAAGTGTTGTGTTCAGAAATCACCTGGCTCTCCAAAGTGACCTACATTCAAAGTCATGCTTAATCACAAGACCCCTCTTCTTGCCAGACTTCTAAACTCAATTCCAGCTGGAAACCTTTTCTTCCTCCAATTTATTTTAACCACTACACATGTTTGTCTCTTTGGTTGGGATTCACAGACTTCTCTTCCCAAAATATTAAGCATCAAACTGAAACTCCTGTTTTACCATCTAGAAGAGTGGCAGAATGGCCTTGGTATTACAACTGCTGGAACAGATTTCAGAAAATATGGGTTTAATCCTTCCCTTCAGTACAGGATCCTCATTTGACTTCTGACAAATCACTTCTCAGGTATCTTCCCACTTTGATTTCTTACCATAAAATGGGGATAAAACTCTTGTGTTATCCCTGTGGACATGTCATGAAGATCTGCACAATCACTGACTGCCCTTTGCACAGGATGTTGCAGTGACAGGGTCAGGCTGCAATGATGACTTGGATTCCCTTCCCAGAAGTTGCCCTTCAGACATTCCTAGAAGGACGAGGGCTGCTACAGAAAGCACTTTTCAACTAAGGCAAAGAGAGAACGTCGAGAAACATGGAGCTAGGACAAGCCAGAGCAGGCAGAGCAGGACACGCCGTAGGCACGATTTACGCTGCTCGGTGGTAGCATCGGCGTTACTCCAATTAGCGGTGATTGCTCCACGCTACAACTGCTTTGTTTTCACCAAGGGATCCCACCACTCGATACGCTACATTAGCATCAAAAGGTACGCGTGCCATGTTAGCCAAGGTTGGCTCAAGTCTGAAACAAACCTTGCCAGAACTGGCCCCAAAGGGGAAATCCATATGCCCTACAAACCACCCCGCAAGCCTCGCGGGCCGCTGCTGAGCCCCTTCGAGAACTATTCGTGGTTGCACGGACAACCGAACACCAGCAAAGGCCGCAGGGTGAACGCTGCAGCTCCAGAAGCCTCGGGTTTGGGGTTTCTTCCCCCTCCCCTGCTGCTTTCAGAGGGTTAACTTCCCCCTAATCAGATATCGGGACAATGTGGAGTTTCAAGGCCCGCGGCCCGCCCGGCAGCCTGAAGCGAGAGAGTTAAGCGTGATGCCCCCGATAATTTGTGTGTTTCTCATGCAGTTCTGTTTACCTCGGAGAATAGCTCAGATTCACGGGGTGGCTCATCTGTTTGTTTCCCAGGAGTGTCCTCCTCCTCAGGTACAAGTGACTTGTTGTTTCCCCGGCCGGTCTGCCTCCTTGGTGACGGATAGATGAGAACCGTTCCCTGTGCCCTGGGACTCTAACGTGATCTGGGTCGCGCTGGTGGCAGGCGGGGGTGGCGGCCGGGGGGAGAGCAGCGCGGGGAAGGGGCAGCTCGCGCCATGAGAACTGAACCCTCTTTGTGGGCGAGCGCGTTGGCGCGCTCCCGCCTCGCCGCTGCCAGCTGTTCCTCCAGCCGCCATCCAGGGGGGACAACCATGCGGCACCGGGGCCGGCACAAGGCAGAGGTCTAAAAATAGATCCCCAAACAGGCTAAAAAGAAAAAAAGATCAAGGGGGAAACATCTAGAGAGAGCGTTAGCCGAGGGGCTTTCGCACTGCGTTTCTGCACAAGGAGCAGCCACCTTGCTCCATGCACCCTCGAGCACCCAACACTCCCCTCGCCAACAGACCAACCAGGGGCCAAACTATTACTTTTAGTCAAGCTATTTGAATTCACAGTTATGTAATATCTTACCCAACTCACAAGCTGTGGGTTTGCCAGATGTCATATTTATCAAACACATTTATAGTGCGTGCCCGAGTTCCCTTGTGCGTTTCCTTCAGACATCAGTTTTCATATCGGTCCTAACCCGGCAGTTACGCTTCAGCAGGGATCGCGTGAGCACTTTTCCTTTTGATTCACCTAGTTTTCAGATGCCCTGAACTCCATTCAAATTTGACTCCATGCACAGAGGAGCCAAGTTTCGCCAGGACTGGAACTGAAATCATACGTTTCTGGGAACATCACAGTTTCTACAGAAGACCTGAAAGTGACCCCATTTCTGTCAAATCTAGCTACAGATTCATCCAAAAAAAAAAAAAGTTTACAGGCCTCTTAACAAACCTGAATAAAGCTCGGTCTTGCCTTTTAATGACGTCCGCACGAGTCGCGTTCCTGACAGCAGAGGCAGCGGGACTGGAATCCCAGTTAATTAACCTCCACATTTTGCATTGTGTGGGGGAAGCATCTCACACAATTCCTCTCGACTAAATCAGCTGCCTCTGTTAATAGGAACAGGCCTGAGAACATGCTCCAGTGGCAGTTTTGGTGGCATTTTTGGCTTCTCTAAATCACCTGGCTCAATTATCAAAAACAGGCCTGGGGAGCCGCTCCTGTGGGATTTTTGGTGGCATCTCTGGCTCGTCAATATTCTACTTTGTGACAGGAAGGAAATCCTGTTGATTTCATTTTCATCCTTCTCTCTCTCATCTTGAAAATAGAATCTATGATTTTCCATCATTTCCACTTAGATAGAAATATGTTGTGAAAGGTAATTTTATTGCTGAGAAATAATCTTCCTAATGTCAGCCATTATTTCACTCTCAGTGTGACAACTAGGGTAAGTGTTGGAAATCACTGTATGTTTCAGCTAAAGTATCTTGACAACACAAACGAAGAAGAAAAAGGTAGTCTTTTTGTTAATGAAAACTGCACTGTTATTTTGGTCTATAATGGAGAGATTCATGTAAATGATTGCCTGTCGTCTATACTAAAGAAAAATAGCAAAAAAAAAAAAAAAAACAGCAAGCAGGAGAAACGGTTTCCTTCCTTCATCCTTGAGTTTGCTGTTATCATCTTTACTGTAATCATCCCTTTCATAACATTTTGCCTCCTGCACTTGCAAGCTACCTTAGGAGAATAAATCAGCATCTACCCCAAGACCAGGGGAAGCAGAATAGCAAAAAAAGAAACTACCGAAATATTAACAATTTAAAAATTGTTCCACTATTCCACTATTTAAAAACAGTATTTACCCTATTTATATACAGGCATTTGTGTGTGTAACAGCATACATTAAAACCATTCTAGCCCATGGCTCTCTCCATCATTAGCAGGACCACCCGAATGTCAGCTCAGAGTGGGAGACCTCCTCCCCTGGGGATGGAGGGGCAGATGGTGTCTCCCTACTGCTATCACCCCTCAGGGCTCTCCTGGTTTGGCACAATTCTCCCCTTCCTCCACTGCACCTGCAGACAAAAGAGCTGTCCTACCACGTTTGCTGTTGAAAATTCACTTTCAAAGAGAGGGAGAAAGAAACACGTTAATAAAGATGCAGCCTTTGATGGCTTTCTGCCCAACTTGAAAAGCTGGATAAGGGAAAGCCTGTTGAAGTTTTCAGGAGTTCAGTCCCACCCATGCTCAAGCAAACGAGTACATTTTTGCTAAGTCACTGAACGAATCTTCAGTCAGGTTTGCAAGAGCCCAAGCAATGAAGGGACTGTGGGAACACTGAAACCACCCGTGGACCAACAGCAGGTAAAACAGAAGCCTGCAGCATCTTCAATAAAACTTTGTATGTTAGAGCTCTGCCCACTTTCCGTGCCATTTACTGCTCCCAGTAATTTAACCATCTCTTAAAATTCTAGGTCATCAGAGCTGCCCTTTGCGATCACATTGCAATCTTTTAAGTCTACCCTTTGCACTCGACAGGCAATTTTACAACTACACAAGATTAAGTTTTTCAGTTTGATTTTTCAACTATCCAGAAACTTTGGACAGTGTTTCAACAAATGTAATGTGCTTTTTTTTTTCTTTTGCTTCTGAAATGTAGAGATTGAAACTCTGAACACCAGTACTGCAAGTCTTCCCTTCTAATGAAACTAGCTTCATTAAAGATGGACTGAGTAAATAATTTGCTAAATCGTATGAGAATGCGCTGGATCTATTCTGGTCGAGCTTTCTGTTCACTGCCTGATGAAGAAAAACAAACAAACAAAAAGTAAAAACAAATTTAAGAACACTTTCAGAAATTTAAGAGCTTGTAAGGTCAGGTGCCTTGCTCCACTTTCTGTCCACCATTTTGCTGGTGGGTCAGTGTGAGATACCAGAAAGACTCACCACGAGAAACCGAGCTTTGTGTACTGATTCTTTTCAAGTTGTTTCGACAGAGTCTTCTTTCTTATATGCAAAACAAAAGCAAGCCACCCAAAAAACTTTGGGCAACATCATAGCACTGAGCACCTCAGACTGCTCCAAAGGGGGAGAAGGTCCACTATGCCCTATTGAGACAGCTTCATATTTTAGCTTTTCATATTTTACTGAAGCAGTGTTAGGTAACCTGTATACACCTTGTTACCATTTACCAGCTTTAGTCTTCTACCTATCAGATACCTGCATCAAATTGATTTTCCTTTGCTAATTTTAAAAGCAGAGCCAGTCCTTCTCTCCCAGCACCACCCTTCTCCATTGAAGGGCCATGAAAAGCCTGGTAGCACTAAATCCTGTGCTTCTTGCAAATGAACGAGCATTAAGAAGTCTTTTGCAGGCCATCAGAACTTGCTGGTGTCCAGAAGCCATCCTGAAGTTTAAATCTCCACTTCTGCCCAAACACATACATGGCTCCTGAGCTTGGGAGCAGCCTCACAGAGACAGGTAATTTCCCATAGAAATAAGGAGTTATAAGGCAGACAGGCAAAGAGCCACGGTTTGCCTCAGGCAATTTTCCAGCGTCAACCGGCTACATGTGTAGGGACATGTACCTAAACTGGGGGAGCCTTCGTTACAAAAATCTAGCAGCAGGACACCGAGGTCCTCCACCAGACCGAGACACACTCTGTAGGCCGGGGAGTCCAGCCAGGTCCTCCCAAGCCCACAGCATCCTGGCTAGAGCTGCATGCCCAGGATGGGAGACCCACTGCTCCCAGCCTGCTTGCGCATGCAGAGCTGCCAGCTTGGAGACTGAACGTGGGGAAATACAAGCTCACTCACTCCTCTGCCATTTAACCCAGGCACTTTGGCCGAGGGAACCGAAATTAGTTATTTCCAGTCTCTTAGGCTTCCTGTCTCCCTTCTGTTGCAGGCAGCATCCCCATTCCCATGCCAAAGGCACTCCCTCTCTCCGTCTGATCTGCAGCTTTTTGCGCTCACCCGTTGTTGCAGGCCAAAGAACCCGCGTCAGATGGGGAGGCAATTCAATCTTTCCATTAACCCTTTAGCAGTAGTAATTTTAGGGCACACACGCCTCCAAACAGAGCCGCAAACCAGAAATTACAGCTGCAGACTGAGCAGCTTTGACCTGTGCTCATCCACAGTTCACAGCCTCACTCCCCTTCTGGAAGGGAGGGAAAAAGTCAATCAGCCCTTAAAACAATACGGGCGTGCAGCGTACAGCAGTGCAGCGGAAAGCTCCGGGTCTGCACCGGGGGCGATTTACCAGCAATTTCCGATTTAATTGAGTGGAAGACAGGGAGCAGGTGGTTAGCATGCGCTGACCTGTGCATTGTGAGCGCAGTCAGCACATGCCGCCCCTGCTACTACCTTGTGCAGAGCAAGTGGTTGCCTCCAAAGTGACAGTTGTGCTACGTCCTCTTCGCCATACGGAGCATAGCAGGGAGACGGCACGTGCAAATACATTCTCAGGATATCATTTGTGCAAGAACATATTAAAAAATAACATCTTCCCAGTGACCTCAGAATCTATGAGACCTGGCCTTGCTGTCCTTGTACAATAACCAACATTAACTGGTGCAAACAATCCCATTCATACCGGTGTGAAAAATACAAAATAAGGATTAACCTTTCTTTCATGCACCACTATAGCAGATATTAAAAACAAATTTGCTCCTATTTTCTATTAATAGCAAATTACAATTTTTTTCCCCCAAACATTCTTGGGAGATGAATTTAAGCCTTACATTCAGGTACTTCTGCATAGCAAATGTTAAACCAGCATGCATTAGGACTGATAGGTTATATATGGAAAAGTACTTAAGTACTCAGGTCAGCAGTGGAAAAGTCCTTCCCCAAATATATTCATCGTTAGGATTAAATAGTATTTCTCGAGGTTCACATTTTAGTCAGAATTGCAGTACCAACAAACAGAACAGGTCTTTATGAATTGAACAGACCTAGAAATATAAAGGCAAAGTTTAGCTTTCCTACAATATAAAATAAAGGAGAGGAACAGAAGGAGCATAAGACTCAGTTCCCCTTGAAATTTCTGGGAATTACGCGCCCAGCATGCATGTCCTGGAATGTCTCGCTTCCATTTTTTTCTGTCTCTTGTAAAAATTTTTGGAAACGCTATTGTATTAAAATGCATCAGAAGAGTAAGAAATTTCTCATTGCTCTCCTTCCCTGCCTCCAGATTATCAGCTCGCTACCATTTTAATCCAGCCATTCAGGAGCATCTTTAGAGTATATTTCAAAAGACAAAAGTAGGGGAGGAAGAGAGGAAGGAAGGGGAGATACTTCCTCCCATGGTAGGAATAAGCAAGACTTCCAACATCACCCTGCTTGCGTAAGGCAAAATCCATTTCTGATTATGATCTTTCCATGCAGGAAAAGGAGGTCCCTGGAGCAGAGCTTGTGCAAGGAACTAATCCCAAACTCTGGCAGCAGCTGATACCTGCAGCCCCTTCATCTCAAGGCAGCTTGTTGCTTCCAGTAGCATTCCTGGCTGGCGGCACATGAAGACAGAAAAAAAAATAGTCTATGTATGATCGTCAAAATATACCTATATTTTGACCTAGGGACAAAAGATTACTATTTGCTACTTCTTATTAAAGAAAAAAATAAGATCAGATAATTCATACTCATCCATATACAACGGAATGTAGTCGTTCCTTGAAACAAACTCTTTGAAAGTCACCCAGAGAATTCCAAAACAAACCAGCAGCGCTTGGCACCTGTGTGAGTAAGTAATTCAGGGACTACTTAAGGAAGGGTATTTGTTCAGCACCTAATAAAACAGGGCTAGGCAATCTGGATGCTACTGCAGTCTCAACAGCTAAAAAAAATACAGTCTGCTCATGAACTAAGTATAACCAGGAAAGCAGCTAATTTTCACATTAAATAATTTACTGCAAATAATTTGCTCAATGTCATACATGTGCTTGCACATTCAGACCTTCACAGGGAGTAATACTTCGTGGCCTGTGCAGAATTTTCAAATTCACCAGCAGAACCGCAAAATAACAATACAAGAGATTTTTTTTGCTTTCTTTCTTGGACATGTCTGTTTTCTTTGAAGGGAAAACAGCTAACAAGCTTGAAGAATTTTTCACATTTTCTTTAATTTCACTTTTTCATTTTTAGCTTAATTGCTCTTCATTTTTTCACCTTCTCTTTAGAAAGTCTGTTTAGCAGGAAGGGAAGCTTCCTTTCCAGGCCTATATCAAAATCTGGAAAAAAAAAAAAGACTAAAACTAGCCATTTGCCTACTTTCTCATGCTAATGTCCTGTTTATAATTGACACCTTTGCTGCCTACCAGTGTATCAATTTCACTTCCCCAGAGAAAGAAAAACCAGATCCTGTGACTAGTGTGCTGGATTGATAATCTAGCCTAATGCTGACAGATAAATGCACTAATTTTCTTCTGTGGTTGGCTCCACATTGCAGAGTAAATCTGCTTCTAACAACTGCCTCAATAGGCTCTGTAACCTGTCCAAAAGATGATGTCAAGTGCTACAAGGGCCTAGGGCTAGTATGGCAGGTAAGAGTTACCACTGGGATAAAGTTACAAGCAGGGTTTTGAATGAGACGGTTATTTTAAATAAAAGCCTGGCTGGAAATACAGATTAGTTTTTAAAAAGAAAAAAAAAAAAAGTTGAAAGAAGGCAAAGGAATAATTTATGTCATTTGGGGGTCTATGACTCCAGTATGAAAATCAGTACCTTCCCACTAGAAGTTAGCTAGGCTATTCCAGCCAATTGGAAGGAAAATCCCATGAAACACGATGGATTTTTAATCGTGACACTTGTTAGCGGTGCAAGGGAGGATGGAGTGCATTCCCTTGGCTGGATTTGGTGGTAGCACAGACTTGGGATTCTAGGGAAGGACCAACAACGTTCCCGATCTGAGCTCCAGGAGCAGTGTGTGAGCCCTGCCGGCATTCCCTCCACGCAGGAGGTGCAAGAGGGCTCGCTCTTTTTAATTTAGCTCCAGTAGAAAGCAAAGCAAAACATTTATTTATTTATTTTCACGCCTTTTGAAGTCCATGCCAAATATTTGGGTCATTTCTGGGAATGTCAGCAGCAACTGCAGAGCCAGTGTTGTTTTGCACTTATTGGTTTTCTTGTTGAATTCCAGAACCGCTATGCTGGTTGCCACCAATTTATAGCACTTTGGTGTTCATTTATCATTTTGACCAAAAGAGCAACTTTGGTGGACATTTATTGATTCCCTCTTTGGAAAAGATCACAAGCAATAGCTTTTTAAATAAAAAGGGTCTTTGGGTTACATGGATAACCTGGCACTGAGAGATATGTCTCTTACTCTGCTCTCATGTCTAAAATGTTCAGTCAGCTCCCACTCCCCTAACCTGAAACAAAAATAAAACCTCATTTTAATCACATCTTTTTCTCCTGATTTTCTCTCCCCACCTCCTGACCTTTCCATGTGAAGAGGATCACGCAGAACATTTCAGCTTTTCTTAGGCTAACTTTTGCTCACTTTGAATAGCACTTATATAGGTCAATAGCATCACTTCCCCTTTCACCCCCCTCCCCATCACAGAAGAAATACAGGATCTGACCTCTTTAATGCATCAGTTAACAGGATGCTTTTTTGTTTGTTTATGACACAGGAAGTTTGATGCTTAAATGAAACAAAATATTCAAAATAGAGACTAACTGACTTGACAGACTGCTTTTTCATTTGACATTTGTACAGCATCAAGCACACTGGGCTCTCACTAGGGCTCCCTAGTGCTCTCTGAACATAAATAACAGTAACAGCAGAAGTCCAGTGTCCACAAAATACAGGATTAATGATGATAGATCTATTCCCATTACAATATATGTGAAACACTATGCCATATTGAGAGCATATAAAAGAGTATACATAATAAACTCTGCATAGTAGGTAAATTATAGCTCACTGGTTTCACTTAATGACAAATTTCAAAAAGCAAGCATACCTGAATCCAATAGAGTCACCAGTTTGGTCACATTCTAGTACGTTATTATCATCAAGAAGAGAATAAAATGTGTACGGGAGGATATGGAGAGAAGATATTCTCTAACGACAGCAAAGGTGTACTTTTTTTCCCCCACTTTCTGAAATTTTGCTGTACATTTCTGTTCCTTTTTCCCCTCATTTCCTTTATTTTTTATTTTTTTCTGCCTTATGAATATGATGAGTAGGGGAAGCTAGTTGTTTTGGTAACACTTCAGGCTGATGGTTTATCTTTTAATAGTGTATGACTATTCAGTGAACCCAGTCCTGCTCCTGCGGAAGTTTAATGAGAGTTTGAGTACTAAATTCCCTGGGAACTGGACAGAGGCCTTCAACTACAAACTTTGTAAGGCTTCAGCCATGCAAAACCCTGCTGGCACGGGCAATGTATGAAAGCAAAAATAAAAATTCTGCCTCTCTGAAATGTTTACCCATGGCTCATTTATTAATACAGTATTTGAAAAGTGAAAAAACAGCCACTGATTCTAAAAAGTATGGAAACAGATATTATTTTTTGGACAGCAATGCCTTCACTAGCTGCTGGCTTTGTTGATATTTAGACATAAATCAATTCTGTCCCAAAATAGGCTGCAAAAAGAAGAATTGTCAGGAACCCCGAACAAAGTCCCGCATTGTGCTCGCCGCGCTACTTGCCAGGATTTTTCACTAGAGGGCACTACCACATCGTCTCCAAAAGGCACCAAGGACAAAGGACAAGAGTGGCCTGGTTGTTTAACTTGCATACTCTGCACAGGCTGATTTGGGCTTTGGGAAATAAAATTTAATCGCATTGCAGAAAAGATGGTTTATATATATATATATATGTGTATAGTGGTGGTACTGTATAAATCAGTGATATTACTCAGCAGCCAGTACCTGGAGCCTTCTAAATCACCTATCAACATTCTGGCTCCCAATTAGACCACGGAGATCATTAAAAATCTTTGCTGTGAGTTAGCAGTTCTCACCGAAACAATTCAAGGAGACTGTATNAAGAGTGGCGGCCTGGTTGTTTAACTTGCACACTCTGCACAGGCTGGTTTGGGCTTTGGGAAATAAATTTTAATCGCATTGCAGAAAAGATGGTTTATATATATATATGTGTATAGTGGTGGTACTGTATAAATCAGTGATATTACTCAGCAGCCAGTACCTGGAGCCTTCTAAATCACCTATCAACATTCTGGCTCCCAATTAGACCACGGAGATCATTAAAAATCTTTGCTGTGAGTTAGCAGTTCTCACCGAAACAATTCAAGGAGACTGTATTTGGGAATTACGCTGCCGAATTAGCACAACAAGTAACCAATAACATGGGGCATAAGGCAAGGGAAACTTGCACTTGCACCGCTTGCTTCCTTTGTGCCGAGGGCTGCTCACAGGCACCCTGCCTGAGGGAGGTGAGGACAAGAGCTGAAACTGGGAAGCATGGTGGGAAAATAGGAAAGGAAACATCAGTGAAATATGTATTGGCACTCCATCACACCTGATGACATTTATTCGTATAAATAAATGCCTGCCTGAAAGAAAGGTGCAAGAAAATTTAAATGTTTCGTCTTCAGTTTGCAAAAAATAAAATCCATGCTTTCTTTGCTGGGTACACAATGTTTGTTCCACTCAGTGTGAGAGGATAAATACAAATCAAGTTTCCTTTCTACGCTTCTGACTAAGGGAGCACAGAGGTAACTTTTAAGGCAACTAGCTCTTAGCTTGAAAACGCCAAGTCCCTTGTTTCTCAAGAAACTCCCTCATTTGCAGTCCATTGCTATGCACCTAAAAGCTTCCCACTGACTTCCAGGGGAAATCTGACTGCTCAGGAATGCAGGATTGGGCTCCGGAATGGCAATCACATACAGAGAACTTAACAATGTGCAGAAGTTTAACCCTTCGCTGGAGCTGGTCACATACAGCTCCTCACGCATTCATTACCCTGCTTCATACAGGAGACAGCAAGTAGTGCGTTTGCTATATCAGAAAACTGTCAGGTAGAAAAACTGTGGTTTGTTTCACCCAAAGCTTTAGTTTCTTAATCTGGTGGAAACTTGAAACATGGCATCTTGTTTAGAGCTCAGTCCAACTCTCTTTACCAGGGTACGGATTCAACCATTTGCAGCTAGAGGTGAGCACACAGATAACACAGCCCAGCTAAGCAGAGGGAAAATGCCCACGCTGAGCTTAGAACTCTATCGACACAGTACGAGTGAAACATCGTTTAGGTGAAAAAATCTGTTTATTGAAATGAATAAAAGTAATCTGCTCAGGGCGTCTGACAGATGGGATAGTAGCCTAGTAAAATGATCTCACTCAAATAGGGCTGGGTGCAAGTAGAGTCTGTTCAGAATTGGAGACCGGCAACGTCAGAGCAATGGACATCAGCAGAAATTGCCTGCAGGCTGTAGGCAAAGCCGTGGAGCAGGGTAAGAGGGTGCTGATGCTCCAGCGTGTCTGGGCTCCACCACCAGCTGCAGCTGCCCATGAAGAGAGCTCCGAGGCCAGATGAGTTAATCTCATCTGGAAGAGAGTCCAGCGGCTGAAAGAAGCTTCTGTGGACCCTGGGATAAGCACCAAGTCCCATAATATCTCACTATTACCCCATGGGATAGGAACAGTAATAGGACCTTTGTGAAGAAAGAGCAAGTGGGGTAATATTAAAAAAAATAATTTTAAAAACTCAAGTCCCAAGGTTTAGGCAATTGTGCGCTTTCCCTATTACGGGTTATGGAAGCCTAGCCCTGTGCAGACAAGCCTAGGAAGAGATGAGTGAGCAGAATGCAATGTCTTTCCTAATATGAACAGATTATTTTGCATTATGGTAGATGTAGGAATGTTAAATGTTTGCTCTGCAGCTAGTTAAAGGCTTACCATAATTGCTCCACTACCTTTTTGCTAAGGATGCCATGTCTCATCCAACTGGTGTGCACCGCTTGGCTTCCAAACTCTGGTTGCAGGAGGTTGCCAGAGATGGAAGGAGAAGATCTAAGGACAGACCTTCATCCTTGATCCTATAGACATTCTGCATGGCAGTACAAGAATATCTTGTACTGCCATGCAGTACTGCACTGCAGCACTGCAATATAGTTACAATCTTAGACAGACTTTGCCAATGGCAAAGCTTCATTAGATGTCACAAGAGCTGGAATTTAACCCCTCCCCCCCCGCCCCCCAAAAAAAAAAGAGTAAGTTGAGCATTGAAAAATGAGTTAATTTCCTTCCCATGGTCTCATATCACAAAATGGAGGTCTCAAGCCACTGAGCATACAGCTTGGGTGAAGGAACTTAACCACTATATGTTACATATGTGTTAGATACTTCCCAGTTGTAGGTAGCCAGAAAGCCAGAAGACTCTAGTTTCAATCACCCTAAATATTCTGTATGCAAAGACAGATGAAAGCACAAAATTAGTTACTAATTTCTGCTTCAATATGAGAACAAACCAAAAAGCAGAATCCAAACACTCCCAAAATTTGGATGAGAATTCTACTTTGGGCTTGCAGCCAGGTCTGAATGTTCAAATGGATAGTCAAAGACAACCCGACTCCTTTTGTCAGAGAACCACTTTCTTAACTCTGCCAGCAGCGCTTCAGACCATGCTTGACGTTTTGTGTGGTATTTTTTTTAAAAATGTATATATATATATATATATATAAAGGGAAAAAAAACCTTAAAACCCAATATCTTTAGGGCTTTTGTTTTGTTTTTGCAACTTTCCTGTTTCTGAAAAGAGCATCAAGCCATCTGCTAACGAGAGAAGGAAAAATATATTTAAGAAAGGAAAAACATGCTGCTACAGTAAAACTGTGTCAGATTCTATTAATTCAGCTTCTCATTGTCTGATATTTCCAGGCACAGTGGGCTTTTTGGTAGACCTCTGAGCTCTGTTTTCTAACAGAGGCATAGCAAGGCCTGTCAGGAAGAGACAGCGCTCCCATTGTTACACACCTCAAAGGGACAATGCGGTCCCGATGCCTTCAGAAGGGCCCGCACTGAACCCCAAAACAACAGCCCCGTCTTCTTTTAAAAGGGTGAGCAAAGCTCAGTCAAAGCCACGGTAGCGTGTGCCTATGAATTATTCCCTCGTCAAGTGGCTGATCACACCACATTAATATCACGGGCACATCCTGCTTTGTTAGCGATACTGAATTCCACCGCGGCACTAATGAAGGAGCAGTCCTCACGGAAGAAATATCTCCAGGATTTGTATATTCGGCTCCGAAGTGATTTTCTTCTGCCAACAGCACTAGGAGATTGCTAACTGGAAAATATTTAAACCCAAGTAGGAAAACATCTCCTTTTGGCGAAGGCGCACAAATACACGGTAACGTAATTCCAACACAAACAAATACATCCAGTCAATACCAAGCAACTGTTCTTGGTGTGAGCCAAGCTGGTTCTGAGTTTGTTACAAGTCACTGATGCAGAAGCTGGTTCTTTGGCTGTAAATACCTGGAGATGGGAGGTTTTGGTGGTCCCTGTTGTACACGCAATGTTTCGCAAGGTTCACCTAAGTAGCATCTTAGTTGACTTGTTGGACTAGGGAAAAAACAGATCTTTTCCACCTCCATATTCAATTTCCATAGGTAGCAAGCCCAAGTATAACACTAAGCTCATTTGTACCATTTTGGGAGAGCCCACGAGGCCAAGAGTTGGCCTGGGGCTCATCAGTAGGATGGGTGATTCCTGCACCCCTCATTGCTGCACACTCCAAGGAAGTGCTTTTGGTCCAGTCTCCTTTCCCCAACCACAACTCAATCCAGCATAATCAAATACAGAAGTAGGAAAAGAAATCAAGTTATAGGCAAATGAATTGCAGTGTACTGCAACATAAAGTGATCCACGAAACAAATCTGCTGAAGTTAACATACAGTTTAGCCTCAGTAGCATCTAGCTACTAGCACTGAAAGAACTTATCTCTAGGATTGCCTGGCCTTCGACAGACAATCTAACCCTTGTCCAGGTAGCCTAACGTGTGTCCAGCTTAGATATCTATATCTCGGAGGAAAAAAAAAAAATCTACCATTATTTTATATTCCAAAGCAATACAAATTCTACTCTGAGTACCACAAAGCTAAAAAGTGTTCCTGGTAGCAATCGACATATCTAGCTCAAATGTCCTTTTGCCTGATTATTATTGGACAAAATATCAAAGTTACTGGAAAAAAATCTGAAACTGATCCAAAGCTTTCTGAAACCATCAGGATTCTCTTCACAGATTTTGATGGGTTTTGGATCTGGTTTGTTAAGTGAGTCATTAATCATTTTTAAAATTGGAAGGGCTAATTTAGCATGGAGTTAAGGATTTGAGAACATGTATACAGAAACTGGTAGGATTTTCTAAAGTTTTCAGTGCGGGCCAAGCTCTTCTCTCATCTAGGTCAGCAGAAGAAGTGCTAACATTAAGTTAACACTAAGTGATTTTTTCTTTCTTTTTTTCTTTCCCTTTTTTAAAAATCCTCCATGCTGTTTAACTTCAGCCACATTAATCCTTCAGTATTGAAAACAAGCTACACATCCTCACGCAGGGCCTGATCCTTTCAGATTCACATACATGAACCATGTTATGTCCTTGCCACTTCTGGGTGCATTATTCCTCAGTGCCCACTTTCACACTGCCAAGAATAATTTACAGGAATCCCATGTCAAGATTTAGTACCCATCACAGGTAGTTTTCATATATCTTCCTTATTGATTCTGAAATACCCCTTGCTATATATGTTCTGTGGTTCATTAGATTTCTCACCATTTCCGTTTCCTTTATTACATCACTATGTGAAGTAAAATTCAATAATAATTTTAAAAAAGCTTGTGTATTTCACTTCACCAGTGCTGACAGACAAAATGTCACATGCTGCTTCTTTTTTGTCAAGAAGTTACTATTCTCTCTCAGTTGCATAATCCTAGCACAAAGTATAGGGTATTTGAGGGTTTGTTTAAAATGATTCAGTTTCATTATACTTTTACAAGTGGTGCTGACAGCAAAACCATTTGCTTGCCTAAAATAAAATGAAACTAAAAGGATTCCTTTTCTTGTTTATGGAGAGTTTTGCAGGTTACATTATTGCAATTGTTGGCTTTACACAAGTAATCTCACTACCTCAAATTTCAGTCCATTTCTACCAACTTGGCAATGAATACCCTGTACTCTTGAAGATTTACCAGCAGAATGCAACATTTATAATGGTCATGTGTTAGCAAACAGTTTTCTCCCCCGTGGATTACTGATTTTTTGGTGGCTAAATGCTACCTCAAAGGCAAATATGCCTTAATTTTCCTTGATAGCAATCTACAGGAATCCAACAAGCAGAATTTAGTCTTGGCTTGTTGAGGACAGCCAGGAGTTTGAGCACGATTCAAACACTTTACCATTTCTGAAAGGAAGATCACAGACCAAAGCAACAACCAGAAGAAATCCTCTCAAACTTGCACAGTGTATAATTAAAGAAAGGAGTCACTCATCTATTTGTGAATTAAGAGGCAAGGTTTGCTTCAATGTTTGCCATACTCAGCATTAAAACATTGAATTTTTTTTTTCTGAAAAGAGAAAACCTCAACCCCGGCTATTGCCAGGGAATGCTAATCTCGCTTCTGCCACCCCTCCAGTGAAATAGGAAGAGATCAACATGTTGTAATGAAGGAGCCAGAATGTAAGTAATTTTTAAGATGTTCTGCATGGAGCCCCAGCTGTTCAGCCATTATGGTTGTTAGCGTCTGGCCCCTTGCCACCAGCCGACAGCCAAGAGGAAAGAGAACCATAAGGGTTAAATCACATCTACTTGCTGGCCCAAGGCAAACTGCAATGGGGGCCAAGAAAAGCAAGAGCAGGGGGAATTAGCCATTTACCATGGCACTTGCAGCAGGAATACTGCAAGCTGATTGTGAAGTAATTCCGCTTAACTAGGTGTCCAATAAACTGCTCATGAAACGCAGAATAGTTTCTTCTCCAGCACCACCTTCTTGTGTTACACTTGATCTAGATCGTTTTTTTGTTTCATTAGAAATATGCGCTCCACAGATAAAATCAATCAACCCATCCGACCGTTCTCTTTTGCCTAATATTCATTTTTCTTTGTCTCAAAAGTTAACTTTTGTAGAGTGAGCAGACTTTCAACAAAGAGAGGATTTGACCCACTAATAACATATGCAAATTACTCCCTGCATAGTTTTTTTAATTTGCTAATCATTTTGTGTGTGTGTGTGACACTTCAGAATCTGAATAAAACACTTCAAAGGGAAAAATGGATTATCTGGGCATTTTTTCCAGTTCCATACTAGATTGTTCTTGGCTTTGGTGCTATGGAAAACTTTATGGAAATATTAGTAGAGGCGAGAGACTTTAGCCACTTTACAGTTTCTTATTTCTTAGTCATTTTGTATGAAGTACATTTTAGAGTCATTTCTCACACTGTACACAGAAATCCCTAGAACCAGTAAAAACCAGCTGGTGCTTACTTGCTGTCAGATCTCATTGGAAGGACAGCTCTTGTCCTCTGCACACTACTTCATACAGTACCAAAACTGGCATTTTCTGTCTACTGATCCTGCAGAGTCAGAACAGCACCCAGAGCACTGGCTAGATTCTGTATGTGGGTTAAAAAAAAAAGGCAATATAAATTCAGCCTCCAAATGAACCCCATCAGTTCAGGACTACAGAATAAGGATGCTTCTTGACCAGGCTATTCTGCTCCTCCAGATACTCAATTATATAAGACGATTTACTAGATAAAGAACATTCAGTTAACAATCACAGTCCTAGGTTACAGTGGAAGAAGTAGTAACGCAGACACCTGATACCAAGAAAGGTACACACAGGTAACGAGGAGATGTGCTCTTGTGCTTACACATCCCATTCATGACTTATTGAAGAACCCTCAGTGGAGATCACATCGGCGGCTCACCAGCACTAAGAACCACCGGGCTCCGTGCGTCTCGCCCTCTCCGATCCCTCGGATACACAGCAGTGCAGGCAGACAGGGATGGAAGCGGCTGACATGTAGCCAGGAAATGGGCCCAAGTTAATGCTGTAATAATTGGAAATCCCATAATTGAGGCAAGCTGCCTCTTCCTCTGCCCAGCCAGCCCTGCCCTCTCAGCCGAAGGGCTGATGCCGGGAGGGAAGGGAGGGCGTTGGTGCCTTCTTAGCCAGAGCCGAGGAGACCTGTTTCCTCAAGGAGACCACACTCAGGCAGCTGAGACCTCCCTTGCGCAAAAAGAAGAGAGTCCAACTGACTACAGAAACCAGTGAAACCAGAAAAGCTGCAGAGGCCAGTGGAAAATACTTCCAGCAATGCCTCTGCCACAGCAAAGGCCGACTGCGCCAAGGATGAAGAAATGCCCCACGACCGGAGAGGCTTAGGGGATTTAGATGGAACGAACGCAGACTGCAAAGCTGAATTATTTCCGGAAAACATATGCATAGGCTACAGATACAAATATGTTACTCAATGACAGATGCACAATGCAGCAAATATGAAGAGCTAATATTTTAATTGTGAATTATTATTTCTTTCCTTGATTTCACCATTAAAATTCCATGTAGGTCCAAATAATTTAGCGCACAGGACACAAATAAGTGTTAACTATGAGACTAGAAGTATTTTTTTTCTAGCCATAAGGTACAGCAAATAATAGTGAATGAAAGAGTACTATATGCATTAAAAAAAGTTTCTAAGTATCTGCAGCTCCACAGTCATAAGACATGCAAGAGAAACACATACTGGCAACTGAACCTTACTTAATCCTTATTTCTTTGACAGGCTGAGCTCATGAGAGGAATGCTCTCACTACTAAAAGGGACCATGTAGCTAAGCTTCTTGCCTCACTCCAGGCCAGGTGAATCTCACCAAGTAACGTGTGTGTTCTGAAAGCGCTGAAGATTGCATGAAGAACCAGAGAAAAGGCAAAAACTGCCCCATCCCATACAGACGCCGAGGCAACAAACAGCAGGAATGCTGCTGTGGCTGCAGAGCCCAAGGCAACTTGCCCTCTCTCATGATGACTGAATGGGAATGGTTCATATAAACTTGGGATCCAAATATACTGAGACATGACATCTGATTCATGGTAACTGCCTGTGCATGTGCTCTAAGCTTGCAGCTCAGGTAACTGGAATTAGCTAATTCCTCTCTCTAATTTAGAGCAGAGCCCAGCCAACTAGAATTACTTCACATTCTTCATGAGCTAAAAGCATACGTATCACATCGTGGTGGATCAGCTGATGTGTGGAAATTTTTACCATGTATTACCTCTTACTTGTGTTTGTGTCTTGGGTTCATCTTGTATATTTATTCTTTTTACAGGTGTTAAAAAGGAGTCCTTGGCATATGTACTTGGCACACACGATATTAGAACAAAATTTCCTGATACATCACACATGCAAGACTATATTTCTTCTTTCCTCAACCTTGCCTTGCTAGCAAAGAAAGGCTCTGATGGTTACACATGCAGACTCAGCTCCCACACTGGGTTCCTGGCACCCGGGCTCCTCTCTGGTTGTGCTCAGCTCCAACTCACTTCAAATCTGATTTTGCTTTCCATAATCACTTGTTTGATCAACCTTCAACTGTCCATGCCAGACCATCTCTCCACTTCTCATCAGCTTCTCCTATTCCACTCCTATTCAATACTGCCTCAGATTGGGTGGATTTCCAGTGACAATTATACAAAATATTGATGACCTGCCAATGCTCAGTATTTTGGTAGGTATCTGACAGACATTTGATGTTTGGGATTATGCTGTGCTCCTGCTTGGGGGATAGATTCTACCAGCAGTACTCTGTCATTGCCCAAAGTTTCATTAGCTCTGAATCACCCAAATAAAATGACTCCACAAAGCTATTTCTAAGAACAGAAGCTCAACATTTAAGGGTATTGCCCTGGGCTGACTTTATAATTCAAATTTAGCTTCTTTATGACCTTCATCATTTGTAAATCTGAATATACTGACTTATACTAGAACAACAGAGGTAGAAGAAGAAACTTATTTCACCACTGCTGCAAAAAAGGACAGAAGCAGATCCAGAAACAGAAGCAGATCTCCATCACTTTTGCTTTCAGGGAATGCAGAGACACTGTGACAAGTTCTACCTATTTATCTAATGAAATTAATATCAAAAAATAATTTTAACTCAATTGCATCTGGCCCTAAATTAGACTCAAGAGAAGTTTAGACTTCTCAAGACACTCTCAAATGCAGGTGCTTTTTTTTTCCCTCTACCCAAAAAGATCAGTTTAAGCTGCAACCTGTATTTTTTTTTCCCAGAATTTTGATGCCTAACGATCCATTGAAACAGCTCCCTTCTTATGATTATACATGAGAAAGAAAGATTATCATATAATCTTTTAAAACTAAACCTAAGAAGTCAGAAACCTGTGAATTCTGTGGTCTTTGAGCCCTTTAATATTTGGGGGCAAGCTCACACGGTAACATTGCAATGCTTTAACATAACTGAAAACCTTAGCTCACGAGCTATCGTGATTTAAAATATATATATATATGTTTGGGAAAGTCCAATTTGCATTACACCGTGCCTGTAATGAAATCACCTCCCCGTGCTGTGCCGTGTCACACGGTGTGTGAGATGTTGCTCTCAAGCCTGTATGCGCGCTCCGCGGTTTGACTCGGTTCGGCTCCNCTTAGCTCAAAATAAACTAAAAAACAACTAAGAGTGTTGAGCTATTGTGATTTTAAATATATATATATATATTTGGGAAAGTCTGCTTTGCATTACACTGTGCCTGTAATGAAATCACCTCCCTGTGTTGTGCCGTGTCGCACGGTGTGTGAGATGTTGCTCTCAAGCCTGTATGCGCGCTCCGCGGTTTGACTCGGTTCGGCTCCCTTTTGAGCGCCCGTGTCCACGCGCGGAGCCGTTGCAGCCAAACCGGGCAAAACACAGAGGCTGGCAACTCGATTCCATCCAGCCTCTCCAGGAGGAAAGAGCAGATAAGCCTCGCTCGTCTGTGTCAACGATAATATTCAGCACGACCTAAACCTAATTCAATAGGTCCAACCACTCGCTTGTCGTATTGTCCTTGGACTCCGTCTCCCCGCTGCCGCCACCACCCTCCTTGCGCTCACACCGGTGCAAAACTTTCCCAAGTGCTTTCCAAGGTGGACGGCACCTTCTGTTGGGAAAGCTGTAGGGTTTGGCGCCTTCTGAGGACGGGTTCGGGCCGCCGGACCCGTCTCGGATGACCTCATTGCGGGCACAGATGTTGAGCGCGCTCGCGGCGCGCTGCAGACAGCCGAGCGGCAAAGTAGGCCAGCTTGCGCGAAGGCTGCTGCCCGCGATTCCCGGAGAAAACACCGGATAGTTCCCACTAGGTTCTGGTCGGCTAGGAAACGGCAACTTATTAATCTTGTGTCAGAGGGCCAGCTGCAACCGTGGCAGT
Source organism: Crypturellus undulatus (assembly GCA_013389825.1). NCBI lineage: Eukaryota > Metazoa > Chordata > Aves > Tinamiformes > Tinamidae > Crypturellus > Crypturellus undulatus. The sequence goes on from VWPW01014091.1 coordinate 134,066, forward strand.
TACCATATTTCACCACCAACTCCGTGTCTGGACAGCCATTGTCTTTTTTATGAAAAACTCTACAAATCAGCTGCTTTTCCCCCCTCCCCACCTACGTGCCGAAGCGGGGCTCGGGGGCTGAGGTAGGCTCTGGCGCATCATCCGCGCGGCGGTCAGGTTTACTAATTCAGAGCCGACCGCTTAGTTTCCAACTTTAATGATATTCCCTCGGCATATCCCTATGGTTGCCTGGCGACCGGATTTGAGCTAGGCCTCTCATTTGATTCCCACACATCAGACCCTGAAAAGCACTTTTTTTCCTCCCTCCGCTTTTGATTCTGCCTCCTCTGAAACCCTTCCCCCTGCGGTGTCGGTATGGGTGGGCAGTGCGGTGGCAGAATAAGGCCAGGGGTGACGGGAGGCCTGGAGGCTCCTGGTCACACATCAAGGCCTGGAAACAAAGCCGCCAGGAACCCTTCCTGACAAACACAAATTCCCTTCAGAAAAAGCAAATTTGGTCTTCCCTTCGTAGCGTGGGTGTCATTTTAAGACTTTCCTCAGACACTTTGCTAAATCTGACGCTTTCCCATTGTTTTTTTGCGGGCCGATTGGTACAAAAGGCTTCCTATTATCAACAAGTTGCTGTTGGAGTAAGCAAACAGCTTGCGAAGGCCTGAAATAATCTAATAAGCAAGAGGCTTGCGTGCTGCATGCACCCACATCTTTACAGGATACAAAGTTTGTTTGGATAAACAATTTTCCACTTTAGTTTGCTTAGTTTCAATTAAAGCAGCTTCTAAAATGAATGCGTTTGCCTGGCTCAACACTCTCCCTCCTCTCACAACCATATACATTCTGCAAAACATGGTATATCCCTAGATACATTTTTCATAAGCTGGCTTAATCTAAACAACAGCATTTTGAACACTTTCAGTTTCCCAGGGCAAGTATAGGACCGATCGGTGAGATTGCAACGAGAGCTCCATCGACTTTCTTATTCTTTGCTCGGCTACAGCTGAAAGTCTCCACTAAGTTAAAGGATTGACTTCCCTGGAAGCCAGATCAGCTTACACCAGCTTAAGGCTTAGTCCTGAATCTTTAATGTACTATGGCAAAAAAAAGTTACTGGCCATAAATATTTGCTAAAGAGTTCTACAAGCAAAACTCAGAATTATTTAAATAAGGAGGAAAAGAAGCACACCAAAATAGCATATCTCATATGGGGAAAGGAGAAATATGACCAGATGTATACTTAATATGCTACATAAAAGATTTTTTAAGGTTACCATTGAGGAAAACACAATTAATTAGGTAGTTTACCAAAGGTTCAGCATGAGTAACATGGAAATAGTTAATATACAATGTTCTGCTTCTTGTCTATATGGATTTCAGATCATTTCCTTTACAGCCTGCTGACAGATATGAAAATTCATAGTTATTTATTGTAAACCACTACTTAAATGTCTACTAGGGCTGAGTACTCTCTCACTAAAGTCACAATACACCAACAGCAGGAGCAGATCATACCTTACTTGCCTGTATACAGTACCAAACTTGCCTCAGCTTTTGTACTGATTGCAGTCTTGAGTTGTTTGGAGAACCTCATAAATCACCAACCCTTCTACTTGTTTAGTTAAGATTAAGACTTTAGCTATTTTTTTAATTTCATAGCTCTTGTGCTTTGTAGAAAATATGAATTGTTGTTTACTAAAAAAAAAAAAAAAAAAAAAAAGAAAAAATATGAAGACATTTGAAAGGACTTTATGCTTCTTGTTTTTTTATGCTTCTGGGTTCCTCATGGGAGACATTCAGCTTTTACTTGTCGCTAGCACTGTCCAAGTTAAAAGGCTGCTGCGCTGTCCAGTGAGCAACCACCTCAAACCAGGGATTTCAATTGTGATGCACAACACCACTTTAATATTGTGTGGTGACAGAAGAAGTTGGTACAGTAACAGTATGAAATCCCGTTAATATACAGGGCAAGGATGATCAAGTGGGATTTCTGAGTGTGGAGTCTCTCTCTTCCTTCACCCTCAATCAGTCCCCCACATGGCACTGAGGAAATTTCACTGCAGCTCATGAAGGATCTCCGAGAGATGGATCATTTTAGGGACTATGATTCTGTGGTGAGGATCGAAAAGCAGGTAAACAGCTACACATAGCTCCTTGTCTACACTACACAGGTAGGAGCACCTCTTCCCAACTCATCCTGTTCTGTGGTTTCCAATGTGCATGGCGCAGAGAGCCTTCTCTCACCATCCAGCCACTGTCATAACAACATTCAGGTTGTTTGACGTCACCCATGTTTTGCACTACAGTATTACAACAGCCTGGCTTGCCACTTGTTGCCCATTATACCCTCATTTGAGGTTCTGAGCCAAAGAGAAATTCAGTTCCAGAACTTGCAACAGGAAGCAGAGTCACATCTTAGAAAATCTATTGAGAAGAAAGGTTGCCAGCTAGGAAATTCAGGGTGTGATGTTGCTAGAGCTCTACAACCATGTGGGAAAGTCCAAGACACTAATAATATATTTGCAGCCCGTGTGCCCAAGGAATCCAAGACATATAAAACAATCTGACCTCCCTGGAATTTATTTCACAACACACAATGCTGCTGGTGCCAGCTTTCGGCTCTGCATGGTAACTCCTACAGCACAGGAAGCAACTTCTGGTGCAGAAGTAAATTGTTATAGATCTACGCTGAGCCAAACTGTGCTCAGTTACATCAGTGAGAACAGTATCAGAGAGGTGACCTCATTTTCACACCGCTGGTGGGAAGGAGAATTTTGCCCGGTGTATAGCATTTCATGGCAAATGCAATTAAAAATAACAGCATATTGGAACTCCTCAATATACTTCTTTCGGACTGCTCTAGCTCTAATTAAGTAGTTCAAATGCACCTTATGAAATGCATTCTCACATAAACACAAAAAGGATTCGGATGTGTAATCCTCATTACAATCTGCAAAATTCCTCTTTAGGAGCAGAAACATCTGATTCTGCATTACAGCTGAAAGTATGACTTTTAACCTCTCCTCTCCTTGAACCCAGAGCAACAACCAAAAGTCTTCACAAAGTTAAGATTTAAACTAAGCCTTTTTTTTAATCAATCATTTGCAATAGCTGTTATCACTGAAGATCCACTACCTGCTGCAACATTTCTCACTTACTTATTAAGTTGTTAAGGAAGCTGTTTTGTACAGTACACTCCTGACATGTTAAAAAAGAATGTTTTCAGATTAGTGTTCAAGCTTCATTTTTCTTTTCGGTGAAAGTTTTAATTAATACATTAAACACATTGTAGCTGTGCAGATGGGTAAAGGAGATATCTATTTATACATTCTATTGATTCAGTTATTCTAATGTTTAGTAGCATTATACTATACATGAAACAAGAACACAGTGCCCTTTGAGAATTGCTTCCATATTATTGAGCCTGAATTGAAGCATACATGCACACGCACACCCACACAAAATCCCATCTGCAGCAATGGGATGCAGTCCACATTAAACCACCTTTCTCCATCCACTGGAGGCATTTTCAAGAAAGGTGCATATTTAACACTGCACTGCTACCAGGGGAGCAGGCTCTTGGTATATACTAGGAATAGAATTTCCCTGTATTTATCTTTTACTTACACTTTACCAGCTCTATGCAAAGCACCCAAAAAGGTAAATATGCCAGTAAGAGCTTTATCTGAAAGTTTTATTCTCTGCAAAGACCTAAGACTTCAGGAACACTTCATTATTTTTCTTCTGTTGTGGCGCAGTTTAGTTTTGGCTTTTGTTTTTCACTGCAGATAATAAGTTTGGCAGGGGGAGCCCAGTTTGGAACAGTGGGAACTGGATTTGATAGCCTAGGGAAGCTCTTTTCTGTGTTCCTAAACACAAGGTGGTCAATATGGCTACAGTCAAAGTGGGTAAGAGAGAACAGGTGCATATGCAATTATTATTTTCATTCTCTATCCATGGAATGTCTTATTTGTCTAAAAATTATTAACATCTCCCAGAATTAGTGTTTTTTTTTACATATATATAACTCTGAGGAAAGATGTAATGAGCACTCCAAAGTAAAAATGGTCATCGTGGCTCCCTCAAATAGAAAAAANATATATATAACTTTGAGGAAAGATGTAATGAGCACTCCAAAGTAAAAATGGTCATTGTCAGCTTCAAATTGGCTCCCTCGAATAGAAAAAAGATAAGTAGTTTGGATATACTATCTATATATGAATCTGCATTGACATATGTAGAGTCAACACTTCTCCGCTGCCTGAGGGAGAGGAGAGAAAACTGACCAACTGCACAAGAGAAACAGCATGACTATCATCAGACATTCAACGGGAAGAAACTGGGAAAAAAGTACATTGTAGAACTCCTGTCAAAATCCTGGTATTTTAGTAAGCAAGACAGGTTACAAAGCTCTTCGCCTAAGATATGACTTTTACTTTAACGTGACTTGTTTTAGGTCACAAAACTTGGCCCAGTTTCTGCTGATTTGAGATCCAACCAGTAGTGAATCAGAAGCAGAACCCTGAATAGATCCCAAGGAGTCGTGACTCACAAGCCACCTCTTTCTCAGCACACCCACTCCTTCCCAATCAGACAGACGTCCCTTGTTTCTAAATAAATGCATTAGTTACAAAATGGTTTATTTATTTTTAGCAAAAATTGCAGAGTGACAAAATTGTCCATTCAGTTAATGACAAAATACATTCTGTTGCATAAGATTTCCACTCGTGCATGAAAGTCCCACTCTTATCGCAATTAACTTGATTAAAATTATGAGACATCTAGATATGCAGTTGTTTCACTGTCTGAATACCCCCATTTTCCTTCTCTACTTTTATTTCACCCCTTCTAGAACAAGGTAATCTACTTAAGCACTGCTGAAAGTCACAGTGTACTGGAACACCCCCACAAAAAATTACACTCATATTACTTTAGAATACAAAAACCAGTTGCTCACTACATCCCAGTATATCTCTGTCACCCTCCTGTGGCAAAACCAGCTACAACAGAAGTCAGCTGCATCTTGGAGCTAACAGTTTGACCTTATAGTTCAGGTGGTTGAGACTTACATGTCTAAGACACAGTGCTCCCAGGTGTATGCATTGCTACAAGAGAACATCTGCAAGCAAATGAAGAATAAATCCTGAAATATTTTCTACTCCTTAATTCCCCACAGCTATCTTAAGTTAAAAATCTTTGATCTGCATGTGCTACATTCAACTCTGTGAGTGATGCACAGAATTAAAATGATGATAAAATTATTTCACTGAGCTTTAATTATCTCAATTATCTGAATGGAATAGTGCTCCAGCTGCCCTGATGCAGAACCATCTCTGATGAACAAGCCAACTAGTTAAATATATAGCAAGCCAAATCACTGCATAAAATTTAAAATAAAACTATTCCCAAAGATAAAAGACACAGCTCAATTTCCTATCCTCCACCCCTCCCTGTTCACTAGCACCTCTTCTAGAGTCAGAAATGAAAGTATCCTAATTTGGCAAGAAGCTAAATTTTGTCCTAAATTTTTATTAACATATATTGTATATATATTTTACTAAGCACTTGTTGTACTGGAAATCTCAAGGAGAAAGCCTCCCGTTCCTAATTGCCAGCAGCAAAAAGGGTTGGTGTGGCTGAGAAAATCTTGAATGAACTTCCAAGCATACAGGAAGCCTCACTGACCCTACTCGTTTCTGAAATGGTTTCAAAAGAAAATAACCTTTACACTGCACAGAGAATCTGAAAACGTGTTTACCACTTAGTTCAATTGACAAAAGGTCCTTTTTTTTTTTTTTTTTCTTTTTTTTTAATGTTGGAAGCATTGAATCACAGGGAGATAAAATGACTTGCCCCAAATTTGTGTCAGAGCCTGCCCAGCAAAAGGCCCCCAACTGTTCAGTCTCCAGTCACGTGTTTTAGCCATACGACCATCCCTCTTCTCTGGCACTCATTAGAGACTAGAACATATTCTTAGCCAAAACCTTCCCAGGCCAGGGCAAACCTACGGAAAAAAAGGGAAAAAAAAAAAAGTCATGCATTACCTATATTTCCCTAGGAGCACAGGAGATGGGAGGCAATTTCTGTTACCAGCATAAACTTAATTGATGCAATAGGTCTATAGACATTTTCTGATTTACCATGGCTTTATGGTAGCAATGGAAAACCAACTATACTTTCTAGTGGCTGCTCTGTTACTACGCAATCTGAATGAATGCTAAAAATAAGACATTTCTATACTGTGGCTACCCAGTACAGATTTCATTCAGCCTGGTTTTGTGTATAATTCTTCTTACGCCTTCGTAGCGTTGACACTCAGAAGGAACTGTAACAATGATCTATTTTTGTGCAGTATGGATTTAGAATGCAGAATAAATGTATTTAATACACAGCCTAGTCTTGATCTTAAACAATGAATTCCCATAAATTAATGGAAATTTCATCTGACATGTTCAGGACTAGGCCCAAAACATTTAATTACAAAAGGAAGGCAAGGCATTGTCCAGTGCCGGAATAACTGTCTGAAGAGATGAGGCTTCACAGTAAAAAAATTGTTACCAATAAGGGAAAAATATTTTATTTTTAAAGTAGACTGTGAATAAACAGAAACTTGAGCCAATATATTTGACAAGAGATGTTTACGCTTTGTGCCAAAATCCACCTCCCCAAAGAGCTGATATGCTTGAAAGCTTCCTATTAAAACCTACCTCTAAACTAAATCGTTCTGTTTATTGCCTGGGAAACAATTTAATTTGGAAGAGATGAATAGGACATAATGTAGATTAGGATAACACTGTTTCTTTAATGTGCAACATAGACAAATTTGCTGTCACCTCTTACACAACATGTACACGGTCACAAAGAGGCTGGCAATGTGTCATGCGGGATTGTTACAGGCAGAAGAGATTTAGCTCCTGCACGGGTTCTCTGTGAGCGCAGAGTGCTCCTGCCTGGGAAAACAACTGCGTCCCCGTACCAAAATGGGAAGGGGGAAAGGAGCAGGGTGTATGCACCTTTGCACAAGCTCATGCTGCAGAACCTGGTCAAGGCAGGGACAGGATCTGTGTGAGGCTGCTTTGTGGATCATCCTCACTACCTTCCACGGTGGTGAAGGGTCAGGATGTCAGTAGTTACAGCTACAAAAATACTACAAAAGTGTCAGCTCTTGCACTGACACACTATCCCTGGGTGAGCTACCAAACACACCACCATGCTAGAGCCTGAGGATGGTTCCAGACTTATGCAGGTTCCTCTAGGATTTGCCATTAGCAAAAAAAACCACCCCAGTGGCACAGCACATTCTTGCCCAAGGTCAGCATCCCCTCACAACCCATCCTCAGCTCCCAAAGATGAGGACAGCTGCTGATGGCACTGAGGAGCACGTGCAGGGAGCATCTTTAGAGCGCTGCTATCAGGAGCAGAACAAACACGGCCTCCCTAATGGCAGCAACATGACAAACCACCTGCGTAGGGCCTAATGCTGTCAGACCCTTACACCAAGTGGTTAAGTGATGCAACAACAAAAATATTTAGGGCAAATTTAGAAACAGAGCTTGATCTTGCAAGGAGCAGAGCACAGACAGTGGCATGGATCCACTCAGCGTGGTCCTTAAGTACGCGCTTATCCTTGGGAGCATCCGCGTCCCGATTTAAGCTTGCATGTTTGGTAGAAAAAAGGCAAACATGTTGAGCTCCTTCACACATCAAACTTGAAATACGAAATGGAGCACAAATGCATCTGAGGCTGCGATTTAAACCTAAGGAACGTCAGCCTGTGCAGAAGCTGGGAGACAGGAATCCGAAACTGCTATGCTCCAGCGGCTGTGAGAAGCAATTACGTTTATAAAAAGAAATTGTCTAGCTTATTAAAACTTTTCAAGCTTCTGTTGTCTGTCGGTCATCTGACTAGTACTCTGCAAACAGTACTGAGGTTTTCTTTTTGCTCCCACTTTGTAGAAAAAAAAAATATATGAACAAGAATTTGCTTTCAAGTACCGGATTAATTTTAAGGGGCATTACCAAAGTCCTTATAACTCTGAGCAGGGGGTGGGTTCTTCAGCCAAAGTCTTGTGTTCCCATTTCAGCACTAGGCTCATATTCTAACCCCCCTTTAGCTGAACATCTATTAAGCACCGATTATCTATATGAGCAGGGCCCTGCTGTAACAAAAGTCAGTGAAAGTTCTGCCACTTACTAAAGAGAAGCAAGATTGGCTAGACAAGTGGGTATCTGCTGCCATTAAAAAGGCAGTGAAAAATATAAAACAAACAAAAAAACAAAAAATGTTAATGGTATTTGTTGTTTATAACCATTATGTTTCAGTCTTCAGAAAAAAATACTTTGGAACCACCTTTGGAAGCACAAACTGTCTATACAGATAGTTTGGTTTGGTTTTCAGCAAGCAATGGGGAACTACTCAAAACAGGCCTTGCTTTGCGCACAGAAAAAGAAAACTTCATCCTGGGAGCAGTCCCTTTCCTAACGCAAACACGTACCAACCAACTTCAAAAAGGCAGTTGAAACGCCCTGGGCCAGCAGAACCGCAGCTTTGCTGCCGCGGGGCTGCCCTGACCGTACAGCGACCGAAAGCGCAGCCCGGAGCTCTGCGTCTGACGCAGCGAGGTGGCCACACGGCCTCCGCCTCGCAGGGGTCTGCGCGCACCGAGCCCCCCGCTCGCTCGCCCCGGCCCGCGCTGCCACAAGGCGCCCTTGTCCCCCGCGCGGCCGCAGCCCCCGCGCCGGCAGGTCTGTCCCTAATGGGCACTGTTGTTGCCTGCGCTGTCCCCAGGCAGCTCTACCTCGAAATGCCGATGCCCTGATGTAAGCCTGGAAAATGAGCTTGCTCAGGAGCGCCTAGATTAGCTGTGTTGCCAGGCTCTAGCCACTCTAACCCCCTTTTCCACTCCAGTGGGCTGAGCTTTTGACACTCTGAAAAGCACCATTTAAAATTAATTAAAGCTCCTTATTTTGTACCAAATCTCACCACTACCGACTCTGTTTATTATGTTTTATGCAGGCTGTGGGGGGGGGCTCAAGTCAGCAAGGTGTTCTGGGCTGAGTTACCAAAACTCACAAATGAGGAGATATTTGCAGAGTAAACAGGAGGGCAATTGTGCTTCCACAATTGCAGTTTTTGTGCAGATTCCTGGACTTCGCTTGTGGAATCCATACATTTTGCTGAAGGGCAAGGCGAACTTTCTAACAACTTCTCAAAAAGTTTTTAACTTTCATTACTGCACACAACATTGTAAAGTTTTACTGGTGGCAGATGCCATGGCAATTTTTTAAAAACCATGTGCCGTTACCAGTCAAAAAATAGTTTAACACACAAATGATCAAGGCAGTTAGTTTCCAGGTTATTGGCCACAGCTGATTATGAATGATTTCTTTTTAACAGCTGGAGGCAAATATTTCCTTTCAGTTTCCTTTTCGGAAAGATCTCCTGCCCATCTGATAAAAGCAGCAAAGGAATTCAGGGATTCTTTTTGCTGCATGTTTGCATTGTCACCCACAAGACAGCCTCAAGCCGTCATGTAAATTTATGCACACAAAATTTTATTAGATGGCTGCTCATTGTGAAGGAGATCACAACAGAGAACTAATCCAGCACATGAAGTGTTCTTCAGCACGTCATATTTGGCAAACATCAAATTTCTGAACTATCCACCAAAATGTAAATGGGATACTTGATATTCAAACTAACAGCAGGTTGTCCCCTACAAAACAGTGTTCTTTAAACGTTCGGCATTGATTGTATAACACTTGGCACTTCCATGGTGTTTTGAAATATGATGTTGACAAACACTGAGCAGCAAAACCGGCGCACAATAGGTGCGGAGCAGAACGGCACAAAAGCAACAGTTAGAAGCGAACACCTCGCTCGGAGCCCGGTGGCATGAAACCTAATGTAACTGCTGTATTCATGATCCACTGAGCTCAGAGGATGCCCAGCTAGTCAAAACAATTAGTCTGACACATCATTACTCATACTGCAGCGGCTTCACTTTACATTACTTTAGACAGGGCAGTAGCATAATGGGCTCTTCAGAGTTTTACAGCAGGGGGAGGAAAAAAAAATGCACTCTTGGATTCAAATGTGGTTGCACTTATGTTAAATCTTCCTTTCCAAACACAAGAAAAAAGAAGGATTTTTTTTTTATATGGAGTTTGAGTTATACACCGAGATGACTCAAGAAGTATAAACATAAGATGGGGGGTTCAGGAGGAGGTTGTCAGTTTTTTTGTAGATCTGGTCTCCCTGTTACTGACAGGGTAATGAACAATTTATTCTACTAGGAATGTGCTCCAGAGTCTAGTTCTAAATCTAGTGTCCCACTGGGCAGATGCAACTTTATCAAATTCAACTATACAGTTATGTCAGTTCCTTACTGGCTTTATAGATAGGGCAAAGAAAAATAGAGCTATTTCTTTTTTATATTTGCTTATACTTGTAAGCACTTTGTTAGGAAAGCTTTCCTTCAAGAGGGAGATTAAACATCTATATATTTACATCTGTAAATATCAACAGCACTTACATTAACAACATAATTCCTTTCCTTTAAGGCTATTATAGGGTTATTTGCTTCTAAGCATCCTAACTTGTACAAATCTCCTTGCGCTGGTTAAACCAAGCTCTCCATTGCTCTGCTTTTTGTGCAGACACTTGTAGCTCTGCTCAGGGGGTATAAAATGCTTCCAAACCAGCAGCAATTTTATGTGCTAGAACTGGCAAAAATGAATGGCTACACGAGATGAAGGGCAGTGGAGAACCAGGCCCTGAGTGCTGCAGTACCACGAGAGAGACTTTTGAGAGCATAAAAGCTATGATTTCCATTTGAAGTCAGTGGGAGTCTTTCTGCATGTCCTGCTGGAAGCTGAATCAGGCCCTTGACAAATATTTCCACATGAGGTATGCAAGGATGAGCAACTAAAGGGTCTCAAGTGAAGATGAGCAGTTCACCAGCACTAGCATAGCACAGAACTGAGCTCAAGTCACTTTGTAAGGCCAAGTGATTGAGACAAATAAATTGCAAGTGAGATGTCTCTGCACCCATCATTGACTTCCTTGGACCACACGGCCATCCTTTCCTCAGCCCTGTGCCATCTCTCTGCTGGGAGGCCACAGGAACAAACCAACTTGATAATGGATCTCTGCTTAAACCCCTTCTGTGTCCCTTGCAGTAGGATTATTTTTAACCTGGCACCGCTCGCATCCACGCGTGCCACCTTCTCCCCAGCAAGACCTGCTCACAGAACGCTGGGCTGATACAAACGAAGGGCAGGCTTGGGACAGCTGACAATTTTGTGAGCTGGCATTGCTCCTGGTAAGGTACCTGCAACTGTACCTCTAATTACTCAAAAACTGTCATAGTGGATGAAACCCAAAGTCCAGCCAACCTTGTCTAGTGTCCAAGAGTTGCAATGAATTTTTTTTAATCTTACATAGTGCCAGATACATTCTCTGATCCAAAATTAGCCCTACAATTTATTTTCAGCCAAAATTCAGGCACCGAAGCCCAACATTTGCTTTTGTGGGCATTTGTGCTGATAAAGCTACCAAGGTCCTTCTGGAGACTGAAAGTAAAGTGGGAGCCAAAGGAATTTGGAACACTGACCTGCGTGTGCTGCCCTGGCTTGTCAAGTCCAATTGCTTGTTAATATCACATACTCTCTTACCTAAACTAGTCAAGATTCATTTAAAAAAATAGTCTGTTCATCTCCTGATGAAAGGATGCTCTGATGGTCAGAGACTTTTCATGTTAAAGCTGGACTTAGTCATAGCCAATTCATGTTCATTTGTTCTCTTGCCAACACTGGTCTTCATCTCAAATACCTACACATTCATTTTTGGTAGGACAGCAAATGGGTCCCCACTCAGGGAATGGAAGAATTTGTTAAAAAAAAATATATATATATAAAAAATTACAGATGACTTTTGCTCAAATTATCTGATTTTTACTGGGCTAATACTGATAGAAAATCTTCTGGAAATGAACGCAGACCCCAGTCCCAAGGACCTAACTTATCTCATCAATTATTGGTGTATATGCAAATAAAGAGCTGAACTTGACTTTCACTCCCATAAACTTTACTCATACTCTTCAGAGGAGCAAGGATCTGTAAGGGTCCTGCCCGTTATCACAGTNTGGGTCCCCTCTCAGAGAATGGAAGAATTTGTTAAAAAAAAAAATTATAAAAAATTACAGATGACTTTTGCTGAAATGATCTGATTTTTACTGGGCTAATACTGATAGAAAACCTTCTGGAAATGAACGCAGACCCCAGTCCCAAGGACCTAACTTATCTCATCAATTATTGGTGTATATGCAAATAAAGAGCTGAACTTGACTTTCACTCCCATAAACTTTACTCATACTCTTCAGAGGAGCAAGGATCTGTAGGGGTCCTGCCCGTTATCACAGTAGCTAGAAGAATTGAAACCTAATGTCCAATAAAAGCATTTGGTTGCTCAAACAAATATACCACGGAAGAAATCCCTCTAACTGTCATTTACCCATACCACCACCAATCATCACTGAGCCAGGAATTCTTTATAGCAAGCAAAAAATAGCCCATCTCAGGCTACCACCCTGACCTGCTCTATTCTATCGCTACAGTCATCAGCAACCACCTCTCACTCCATATTCCTAAACCAAAGCTGCAAACCGGCTTCCGCACGTAACCGATCTGTTTATAAACCTCCCGTTGCTTGTCATGTCCTACTGACACGACAAATTTTCTCCCCCCACGCTAACATGGAGTAGCGCAAACAACTATTTAGATTTAAACAAAACATCATCAGCGCACATTCTCTCTCCTTGTCAGAATGGAATCAACAATGGAATAATCCCTTGTTGAGAGTTTTCTCTTTCTTTCTTTCTCTCTTTTTTTTTAACCCCTTGCTTAAGAGACTACGAACATTTGCTTCCCTTGTTTTCCTAAACAAGTCTTTGAAAAACACCAATTCATCCTGCAGGCTTTAGGAAGTTTACTGATCCTATCGGCTTAATAGCACACTGCTCCGCTCAAAGGCAGGCACTCGTGCTCTGGACTATTATGTCCTTTCTTCCAGCATGGCAAAGACGTGGGGCACTCTAGCACGTCCTTAGTAGTCTACAACTCAGATTAAACAACAAGATAGAGCGGGATAACTGGGAGCAGTTAGCATTTTTTTCACCCCCATGTTACATTTTACTTATTTATTTATGCCATCAGAAGGAACGGATTGTTCAGCATCCAGCTGGGCCTTCAGTTGTGCTGTTCAAAGGGAAATCCTTTCAAATGCCAATACAAAGATCAGGGGTTAAAGTCCCAGTTCTGCTCCACGCCAAGATGCTGGGAGTTGCTTACTCCAGGAGATTCTGGTCCTTCAAGAATAGCCATGTCCTAACAAAAACTCTCAGTATCCCAGGAAATGGAAGACTCTGTGTTTCTAAATCAGTTTAAATAATGATTTTATTTTCCCTGCAAATAGTGATGAATGGCTATTCTGTGTTTATCAAGGGAGACAGTAAAACCACCCATAACAAAAGCATGACATTTATGTCCCTCTTTTTTCTCTAGCAGGTAAAGGTAGATGCCACTGGCTTTGCAGTTATGAAGGTGTGAAGCCATCCTGCCAAGTTAGATGATCTCTCACTGTGTAGAGCTACGTGGGAGCTGCAGGAAGACGGGCCTTATGTTTTGCTATTATATAAATGGGGGCTCAAGAGAGAATAATTTCTAGTGAGAGTAGTCAAGGGATGGGTAAAATGTCACTCCTTTTACACTGATACTAATGTTACACACAGCAAAACTTTGTGGGGAAGCTGTCTTGAAGCCAGACCAAAAGTGCTTCACTGCCTCTCTGAGGGATGCTACTGCTTAGTCTGAAGGAGAAGACCCTGACTTAGCTCATGATCAGAAACAGCCACTGATATAAAATAGCAGTATACAGGCTATGTATGTAAAACAGCAGTTTTATTCTGTCCAGATGGCTCAAATTCTCATCTCATTTCTATTAGAAAAGTCTAATAAACACAGTATTACTGCAGATGCAAACGGACTCAGAATCCAGCCATACAGACATAATAAGAAATATAAATGTAACTGATGAGGCTTCACTGAACATCAGAGTCTCTTACACACCTGTGTACACACTGCGCTATCCCTGAACTCAGGCTGTTTATGGTTTTAGCCACCCTTTTTTTTAGTGAGAGAAAATAAGAAATTTGCTCTCAAGCTTATGTAATCAAGCCCACAATATGTTAATGGAGACAAATGTCTCTGCCTAGCAGGTCCTGAATTTCCCCTTGTCGTTACTGTTCAGCACATTGCTGCATCAGCTCCATCATGAGCCTTTTTAATGTGGTCCCAATTCAGGATAACATCCGTGTCCAGCAATGCATTCGAAGCACCTGAAACACTGAGGTTAACAGGATTTATGGTAGTAGCTAGCTCAGGAGGCATGGAAAGAAGGACAAGTCTGAATAATTTCCTCACTTGGGACTTTTGTAGCTAACCTAATAATTAATCTCTCTCTGTCCCTCAAAACCTGTCTGCTTAATTTTAAGGTAATAGTTCAGTATAATCAACAGCATATGATGAGGCATATTCAGTGGAATACTGCAGTTTGCTAGAGAGATGCTTTTCTGAAATAAGACTGCAATACAGTGTGACAAATACTTCTATTTAGTAGCTTCACTGATATATTTGTTGTATTCATTGGTGTTTTACATACATTGCACAGTGCCATTTCCATAAATAATTGTTCTGCAAACTAAAACCAAGCTCACAGGTTGGGAAAGAGAAGAAACCAATGATTTCAAGTTGACTTTGAATTAAAATCTTCCTATTTTGCCATGAGTTTGGAGCTGCTGTTTTGGAGGGGAGGCTCCATCTTGTAAAATGTTTTCAAAGCTATATAGTATGGTACACATTATTTTCCGCATTTTTCACATTGTTAATAGTACACTAAACAGACTTATAGGTAATGGATATATATATAAAAAGCATTAATATGGCACTCTAGTGGCAAGATCCAATAATGTGTCTGTATAGTTCACTGTATAACCAGACCCATCATTATTGTTGGTTGGTTTACCCAGCTCATTTTGTTTTTAAAGGATGTGCTCCCATTGTAATCAGTGTGATTTGGAGGCCAGGATGCATCTTTTAGGGCAATGAAAGAATCCAATTTGCTTTATTCAAATAAATGATATTATGAACTGCAGAAAGCACAATAATTTACTCAGGTAAGTTAAGACTGCAAATAATTAATTGCTTTCTAATGGAAAATCTGTATTACTTGCCCCCATCACATACAGTGTTACTAAACAGCAGAGTGGTATTGAAATAATATAACCAGACAGCTTTAGAAAGAGAGAAAAAAAGGACAACATTTAAAAACAACTTGTATAGGATAACAATGTGTACAAGGCTGCTTTATGACCTCTCCTCACACAGTTTCAGTGATTTGAAAATAAAGATTCTTGATGAGTCAAACTGAAGCGGATGCCAAAACTATTCAATATCACTGAAATGCAGTTTAGTGTCAATAGGATTGGCCATCTAATGACGATTAAGTATGCTATAAATTTAAATCTTTGAACTACTTGTTGAGATTTATTCAGGCAGACAAACAAAGATAACAAAAGTCTTTTGTGTGTTTGTCACTCATTTCCGCTGCTCTGTTGTTGCAGTGTCAAATAATGTCAGTTATTTGAGCACAATTAATGTAATTTTAAATTCTCAACAAATTAAATTATAAAGACTATCAGTCCAGGGAGGACACTACCCATTTTTCTTGCACATTCTCTTTTTTTCCTCCCACTATAGAGGTAAATTTTAAATCTATGAAAGATGGGTTTCAATCTGCTTCTTAGAAAAATAGCCTATTTTATTAGAAAATTCATTTTCTTTCCAAATGAAGTTATTTCTCTTTGTTTTTAACAAGGATAGTTACATCTTGGGACATAATTCAAAAAGACTTCATAATTTTTAAAATGTTTGGAAAAGCCAGAGAGATCATACATTTCAAATGATTCTCATCTGTTCCAGGATTAATTCTTTACATTTATGATTGCATTTGTTCATTCAGTACCTATGTTTTTACATCCTATCTTTGTATGGTTACTGATCTCATTTCAGCAGAATTGGAAGAAGGTGATTTAAAACAATGTCACAATATAAATGACCACTGAAGGTAAATCGAAGGTTTGATAAGAAAGTATACAGTTCTTATCTCTGTTAAGTCCTTTGTTTAGAAATCTTGAAAATTAATTGAAGACAAAAAGTTTGCCAATCTGCAGTCTTGCTTAATTAGAATAGGATCAGGAAAGTTATTCTACAAAAGCAACTGAAAACTGGTCACCTCAAAGAAACAAAATCACTTCCCATTGTGCCTAAATTATGTTGACTACGCTGAATGTTATATAATTTAGGAGGAAGGGGGTAATATATTTTACATTTTGTGAGATCATACCTCAAGATTTAGTACAGCATCTAGAATTTCTTTGCAAGTAATAAAGACAATGATCCATTGTGTACTTCTATTACTAATTATTCTGTAAAGATTGTCTGTTCCAAAAGATAATTAGAAAGGGTGAAATTTAATTCCATTAAACAGAACTCAGCTGGGACATAATGAAATTTTGTTGTGAAGTAGCGGACTGACTTTGAAGCCAAATAAAAAGCTTTTACATCGATGGAATGAATAAGATTGTAAAAACTCACACCTTTTTTTTTCCCCTCCCCTGCACTGCCTCAATTTAAAAATAATTAGAATAAGACTGAATTATACTTGCAACAAGTTTCAGTTCTCATATATTCCAGAAAGAAAGGGTGACTTTTTCTGTGTTTTATACAAGTCACTATTTAGCATTGCTTTTGCAGAGGTCAACACACTAGACAGAGAACAGAAAACAAAAGAAGTGAGCTATGCTCTTATGCTGGGATACCAAATAGTACCAGTGCTGCTCTAAAGAGCTCCAGACCAACATGGTTCAAGCCAAGCCAGCTCTGGGTATAAGGAGACTATCAGGTTGGTTCTAGGTTTGATCATTTCACCAAAACTTCTAGCTAGAAGGTGCTTTGCAGAATACCAGGCTGGTGCTGTGACACCTATCCAATGGGAAAGAGAACTGGACCCGTTTTGCCCAGGCCCCCAGCGTAGCCAGTACTGCAGACCGAAAGGTGTGCTAGAAGAAACGGCTGGTAATTGGGTTCAGGTCTTTATTGTCTCATTTGAAGGTCATATGAACCTACTTAATGGCACAGGGCTTATTGTAAGGAGAAGAATGCCATGAATACATTAGTAACCCATGTCTTTTGGGTTAACCGCTAAACACAATGCACCAGTAGATAATACGCTTGGGAAAACTCTTTGGGAAAATACATGAAGCTGCTTGAAACCAACTTGCTTCAGTTCACTGGACCAAGTCCAAACATTACAGGCTTGAGTTTGGCTGACCGGAACGTATTGCTGCTCTGGCCCTGGGATGAACACGTTTCACAGCGCAGTTGTCACACCCTGTGACAGTCCTTGACAAGAGCTCAAGCTTCACACACCCAACCCTGGGAAGGAGAGAAAGGTGGGAAGGAGGAATAAATGAAGAACTACCAAGACAAGAGGAGGAGAAGGGAAAAGAAACAGTCTCCTAACCTCGTTGTTCAGCTTCAGCAGTACTTTTGCCTTTATATCCTTTTCCAATTGACATCATTAAAGCAGAGGGCTTAGGAAACAGTGCACAAGAGGACACTTCCAAATCAGATTTTAGGAATTTTACTACTGTCTGTTTGGCTTGCATACTCATATGACCTCTGCCAATTATCTGAGCATATCACAATTCGCCTGTGGAGTAGGGAAATGTTGTAATTATTCTCTTGGAGACAGGAAACCAAAATTCAGAGAAATGAAGTGACTTGCCCAAGCCCCATTGTTACAACTGTACCTTTCTTGACTCCAGGCAAGTGCCCTGAGGACAGGACATCCTTCCTCTCAAGGATCACACTTTCTCATGAGGCAATTGCTGGTTTTGAAGTAAAACAAGCAGTTCTTTTCCTCACAGTATGCTGAATACAAGTGATTTTATTTTTCAAGTGCGGGTCCTATTTTAACAGAAAGTTCCATTGCTAAATTCTACAAATGAAAAGAACTTCAGCATACGGTGACCTAATGATAGTGGATGTTAAGAACACATGTGGCTTTTCTAGCTTTGTGGAACATTCCCATGAAGAGATCCTTAGCAAATGCAGCTTTGTGTACATTTCACAGAAATCTGCCAGCATTACTGACTTTTACTCAGGTCTGAGTCTACCTCTAGACCGAAGTCACAAAAGAGGGGATTAGTAGGGTTACGCTTAGGCTGTCTGTCACATAAATAGCTAATTAACTCTTGATTGGGCCCTGCTAAATCCCTGTTTCCTTTTCATTGTATCCACCTTCCCCATGAAAAAATAGCACTCTCGCATAGCAGAAAAATCAAAATTGTAGTCAATGTTAGTAAGGAGATGAGCCCCTTGTGAACAAGAGTCGTTATATCAGTAAGTGACAAAAGCATGTTCCCGTATTGCATCCGCTTGAAAACAAGTTAATTGAAGTGTTCAAATCATCGCTTCCAAATACAACCCAAAAATGCAAAATTACAACAACAAAACCCTAAGATGTTCTTCAATACAGTGTTCCAGCTGGGAAGAGAAATTAGTGATAGGTAATGCCCTGTTTTTCTACAGTACTGGGAAGGTACCCTGAGGTGCTGCACACCCTAAGCCCCTCTATATGTAAAACCAAGCCCTTTTCTATATGAACACACATCAAATGTTTGCATCACCCACGTTAGAGAGGATTTAAGAGGTTAGAGCAGGGAGGCAACAGTTTTAAAAACACATCACAAGTGGCAGTGTTTATCACTGATAAAAGCAAATTGATGTTAGATAAAGGAAGGTCTCTCCACTTGACAGAAGAGAAAGTACCTCTTGGTCTGAATCACAGAAATTGTTTTCATCGCACAGAATCAAACTTCCTACAGAGCTTGTGCTTCTCCAGCCTTAGATTTTTATTCAACTTAAATAAATAATAGAAGCTACAGCCTGAAAAAACTAAGAATTAAATATGAACATAAGAACTAAATTATGAAAAAAAAAGAAAGTAAAAAGAATTCCAATTGTTTCACTATATATCTTCTATGTACTTGCTATCGGCTATCACAAATGGTTCTCAAAGGCAGAATTACAAAAATCATTTTTTACTCCAGCAGGAACATTTCTACATTAGCTATGAAGTAAGTAGTTATGTTAGTGCTGACAATCACCTTAGTGATGNTATCACAAACGATTCGCAAAGGCAGAATTATAAAAATCATTTTCTACTAAGAGGAACATTTCTACATTAGCTATGAAGTAAGTAGTTATGTTAGTGCTGACAATCACCTTAGTGATGTCAAGAGCATGTCAAAAGTGACAGAGCACCCGGGCAAGACAATTTCTGAACTACCCACCCCATATTAGATTTCAGTTAACACCAAACTCTCGTATATGAATGCCTGCCATGAATGTGAAGGATGGGAGCAGTGGGGAAAACATCAGCTGCCTCCAGAAATTAGGTATTACATGAAATAAAAGAGTTCAAGACGGAAGGTGAGGCATCCTCCTTTATTACGGACAAACAAATTTAGTCATGGTTCCAAGCTGTTCATTAAGGTGAAACTCAACAGCCACTATTTTATTACCAACTCTAACCTTCCAGTAGCTATGCCAGTCCAAGCACTGTCTGCTTGCGGGAAGCATTCAGGAGATACCTGTTGCAATCTGCAGAGACTCAAGAGACACAGGAGCAGCCCATATTTTTCTACTGTGCATATCCCTTCCTCTTTAGCAGCTCCTTGTCCAAAGAGTGAACAACTAAAGTAAAACCTATAAAAAGTGCTAGAGTAAGAACAATATTCCAGCCAGTCAGAGGCCCAACATCTGTATGGCATTCTTAGCATGACAGTGTTGCAATGTTTTGGGACTGTACAGAGCTTATTTCTAAGAATTTTAGATTTTTCTGCATAACCCTCTTCTTGTTAATTTTCCCCCAGCTTTTCCTCATCTTCATCTAACTGCATCAGAGGGAGGCTTGAGGACTGGCTTGGACGAAGCCTTCCATCATCCCTTCGCCTTCAGAAAAAAAAGCGATTTTGCCTCTGTTGCAATAGGTGGAAAAACTGCCAAAGTCTTTAGGGCAGAGTTTCACCTTGTCATTCAACAGAAGATACACTAAGTGCAGGCTGCTTGTAGAAAAAATAATAGTAAAATACACATCCTCCCCACACATAGACCCTTCATAGGAAGGGTAGATATTCCCGGGAATCAGCACTCAAGGCTGCAGGTGGACAGTTCCTTCTTAGCAGTCTGGCCTCAGGAGGGGGATTGTCACCTCCAGGGACCAGTGTGAGTGCCAGCATCTCCCACCAGGTCCTCGAGCTCTGTCTCCTGTGTCAGGAGACACTCCTGTGCAGTGAGAACCTCACCGACCTTGGGGATCTATTTATTTTGTGCTTCTAAGGTTCCTGCCACTCTGCCTTGACTGTTGTTTCTATGGAAAAGTAGAAATGGACCCTTAAGAACAAAGGCAGCAAGGAGACTTGTGTTTCTTTTAAAGCAAACTTTGAGCGTGTGCTCTGTGGTGCTAGCACACACTAAAGACCAGGGAGCCCACACCCTGTAATGAAGAAGAAAAGAAAGAAGCAAAAAGAAAGACTGCTAAAGAGGAAATTATCCCTGTTAGACAACAGGAACTGAATCATTTTTGGTGGTTACTTGGTTGGGTTTTTTCATTCTTCTTTATTTTTAAAAGAGCTTTTTTGCTATGCAAACAGGAGCATTCACTGATCAGCACTAGTATCTTTTTGCTTTTCGTGTACATTAAGAAAATTAAATGGAATATTCTTAGAAATACATCTGTGCCTGGGGTGACTCACATTTGATCAATCCCTATGAAATGTTCTTTTCAGAGGATGTGCAATTATTTGCTCAGTTAGGCTTAAACTTTTTATTTATCTAATCACCCCCCTGTAAAGCTTTGATCTGAGCTTCCAAAACCTATTTTTCTAACTGCTTTAGCTACATATTTTAAGTCTTATTGTCTAATCAACTTCAGCCTGTAAAACATGCAATGTCCTACTTAATGCATCCTATTAGGAAATCAAGCTGCCGCACGGATTTTTAGATCTCTCATTTTGCAACCCCGTGAGCCATTTGGAAGCATCATTAATGTCATTATTCCAGGGGAGAAGGAGAGAACTGGCAGCAGAGCGAGCCCTCCGCGCGGCTGACAGCTTTACCCTGCTAACATTTGCAGAGTGACTCAGAGGTGAATCACAGGTTTCTGCAGGTGTACACCAGGGAGAGCTGGATGATTTCCATGTCACAGTGGTTGCAAATGTTTACTTCATTAGTTCATGGGGTTACTCAGCAGTCCTGGCCAACTCAATTTCTCAATCTTACTGTATGGCAGTTAAAAAAAAAAAAAAAAAGGAAGGGGGGAGTAGATAGCAGCTCTGAAATTAAAAACACGAAACCAACCGTCAATTTGTAATTAGAAAACCTGAGCAATGTTGGAATGTGAGCAGATTTACATACAGTCGTTATGTTTCAGAATACACACACATTATGAAATATTTCAGATTTTATCTACTGTTAGCTCTATTACAGTCTTTATCATAAAAGTAAAGGGTGCACTAATTATACCCTTCATGATAAGACTACAGCCCCCACGCAGGGAATGGTCTCGGGATTTTAAATAGATGGTTATCTCTACCCACTGAAAATGAGATGATATTTGCCATAAGAAATTTCATAGCAATGTTCTCTACTTAGAAATTATTTCAATTACTTCTTTGACGTGTGGACTCCAAATGTTTCACGGTAAGTCTGTGCCTGCCTAGCAAGTTCACACAGGAGCATCTCAGGGTTTACGATGGCATCTCCCATCCACGACTGCTATGGCTGGGACACAAAGTCCTGGAGTCACATCCTCCCGCTTCACTTCTCATTCAGTTCTAGCTTGCACGTACTCCAGCTTCCCTAACTAGGAAGAAATGCCGGTGTGCAAGACACCAGGTATCTGTGCCAGCATCTTTACTTTGTATTTCTGTAAACTAGATTCCATAAGCCACTTATCTACCCCTTTTCCTAGTCTAATCAAGCCATTTGGTACTTTGCAGGCTTTTGGCCTCATATTAACCTGTTCCCCACAAGTCCGAGCCATCAACAAATGTTACCACTTTACATCACGTTTCCACCTTGAGGTCACTAATGTATAAAGTGAACAAAATCATATTGATCCTTGGCCTATGCTTACTATAAATCATCTCCAGTCAGCATGAACTTCCAAGTATTTCCATTGACAAGAGGTGTTTGTTGGGCTTAGATCTATAAAAACTTGTTCTTCCTATGCACAAGGAAATGGCCCTCCTCACCTTTTGAGTATTTTATCTTGTAGATCATGTTTTGCATAGTTACCATATCAAAAAGGTTATGGAAGTCCTTGACAAATTATCTGTCTAGTTAAAACAAATAAAGATAGACAACAACCAGTTCATCTGTCTTGGTAATTAAAACTGATCAAACTACCCAATACTGAATGGGAGTAAAGACTTTAAGACATAATTTTCATTCAAACAAGCCAGACCAACTACAGTGATGCAAAATATTGGCTGAAGAATGAAAGACTATGAAGAAAAAATAGAGTTAAGAGATCCACAAAGGCTGAAAGGTCTGTTTATCCCAGATTTCCTCCACCACTGACATTTCCAAAGGATCTCATTAGCAGCTAACCCAACAGAACACGGAATCCCACGCTGGCCACGCACTCGGATACTACTATATCAGCGTCCTGCTCCTCTAAGGATACACTTTTAACCCAAACCTTTGAGAAGAACAGATGATAAAATAGAAGCTCACGAGAAATCAGAGGTCCTTACAATATATGCTCCATGAGCATCCCAATGATGCAGTATGCGGATCTGCATGGTCGCAGTGAAAGTGGGAATAAAATCCAGGGAATTTGTAACGGATTCCATGTGGAGTCAGAGCATTTAAAGTTGAAAAAGGCAATAAACTCTTTATAAATAAAACTAACTGGATTACTCTGACCAAGGATCCTGCCAGGTGTCAACTAAAAATTAAACGAGCAGCAGAGCTGCCTGTGGTTACAGGAGCCGGAACTCTTTAACATCAGTGGCCTTTTCCAATCCTGCGCTCCCAAAGGAACAGACTGTGCCCGGGAGCATGGAGCATGCAGCAGGCGCAGGGACAACAGTTGGCATGGACAGATGGAGGCTGCGCGGTGGCAGCATCTCCCCGCAGCGGGCTCAGCACCCCTCGGCAGGCAGCACCGTGCTCGGGAGCGCAGGACAGATTGCGCTCCGAGGAGCCCTGGCTTCCTGGGCTAACAACTGAGAGCAGAGTTCAAGTTTCCAGGCAGAAACTCGAGGGAGGAAAAGCCTCCTCCTCTCCTCCTGGACAACAAAGAGCAGTGTGGCAGCTAATCCAGGTATCCAGCCCTCTGCTCCTGCTGGTTCCCAGGTGGCAGCCCTTGGAGAGCTCAAGGGGACGCAGCCCCGGGGCTCCAGTGCTGCAGACCCCTGGGGTGCCAGGGGAACTGGGGATCTGCTTTACCCTCCCCTTCAGGCAGATGCTGCAGCACCCCTGCCTCTTCCATCGCATCCTCCCCATAGGGGTGCTCCATCTCTGCAGGCCTGAGCCCATAGGAAACCAGAGAAAATCTCACATCTCTGCTCTCTTTTTGCCACAAAAGAGCATTCCCGGGGAGAAGAGGTGGGCAGTACACATGAGGAAAGTTGCCATCTAGCTGCTTTTCTATTTCATGGACTGTGTTAGCACCTATTGCCTGAAGCGGGACATTGTGAAAAAATGTCATTTGCACAAGGCAGGTACTGAACAAGGTGCAGGCTCACCGACAGGTTTATTAATAGCTCTACTCAAATCTACCATATATCTTGTTTCTGACTTAGCAGGTAAAACAGCATCCCACCAAGGCACTGACTACACAGATACCCATTTTCATTCAGCAGCTATTTAAAGACACCCTTGTAGGCAGATTTTTAAATTCTGCTATAAAAAATAGTAGTCACAATCAAATTACCATTCTAGAATTGCTAACAAACTCTTGCCAGCTCTTAAATACAGACAGCAATGACAAGAGAGGAAAGAAATACATTGGAAAGTAATCAGAGTGAAGTTGAAATGACTGCAACAACACTGTACAGTAAAATGCAGGGGCAACTGTTTAGACGTGCTTTATTTAAAAACTATTAGCATGTTATTCTATACTTAGCCAAGTAAACTATGAAAACCCTGCAGAAACAAGCATTAGCTCTTACGAATCCATTTCTGAAACGAACACACTGCCCCTGGGGCAAACAAGCACTAAGGCTTAATACGTCTATAAATATCCCACCCGGGCCGAGTGAAGCCCACGTAGGGGCACCCGGCGCTTCCCTTGGGGAGCCGGGTCAGCTCCCCTCCCTTCCTCCTCCCTCTGCTAACTATGCAGCTTGGCAGCTTTTGCATTTTATCTCACCACAGATTTTTGCCAAAACTTGAATCTGCTCCCGACAGATTAACCACCACCCTAAAACAAACCGGCTTTTTTTTTTTTTCTTTCCCTCCTGCAGATTCAAATCAAAAGGATAAGCTTGAATAACAACCTTCTTCGGAGGACTGGTCTTCTCTCTGGCCTGGAGTTGGGAAATTCAGAGCCAGACAGTTGCAGAGGCTTTATTTAGTCAATAACCACACTTTGAATTCAATTATTTGAACAGTACAACAGGCTGTGGGACCTGAGTCCCAGCTGTTTTGTAACTGATGTTGTCACCTGCACCTGTGCAAAGTGGGCACAAAATATTTCTAATTTGGCGGCTGGGAATTAGACCCCATATTTACATTTCCTTCGTGATTCCTGACTTTATTCATTAGCCAGCATGTGGCACACGAGCTGATGAATTAGTGCTTAGCTTGTTTTGAAAACATATCACTTGCAAACATAGTTAAAAAAATCTGCAATAATTAGCTGCATTTTATTTTCTCTGCCAACTGCACCATTTTGTGCCTTTTATATACATATGCATATACAAATACATTTATGTCAAGTTACATTTGGTCTTTTGGGGGTCAAAACCAGGCCTGAGTGAATTCAGCTGTAAAGCCAAAGACCTCAATAGAACTTAATGCACTTATACTAGGTCTGAATTCAGCCCTTTGCCTCAAGGCACATTTCAAAATCTCAATGTACAAAGGACATTTTGAAAATTGTTTTGCATTCATGAAAACTCAGGCAAGATCCCATCTAACTCGATGATAACATCTTGACCACGCAAGGATAAAATGGCTTGTATTTGGCTGGAGGATGAAGGTGCACATATGTGCAGCTATGCTGATGTATAGGGACTTGACTGGAACCTCCAGCCTTCAGCAATGTCTGATAGTGAAGATGCAGCAAAATAGTCAAGATCCTCTGCCTTTCTATAGCAGCGATTTTGCCTCTACTATAGCATACGATAAAAAAGAGTCTCTGCCTATGGTATTTGGGCACTCATAGCTTAAGACTATTTTCCTCTCAGTTTCTGAATAAAGAGTAATTTCCTTTCAAATAGATATATAGTGAGCTGCTTTGGTCTTGTCAGGTATATTTATTTTCCCCTCATTAAATATGAGTTTGATCCCTTCAGGGAATGCTGGAATTTCACTGTTTATCTCTGGTCTCTGCTATGCTGAGAGCTTTCCTAGGAGCATCCTTTGATCCAACACAAGACTGATGAGACTGAGGTATCAGGAACAGCGTGACAAGGGGGTTGAGGCAGCCAAGACCAAGTCACCTCTGCGAGGCATCCTGGGACTTTCAATGGAGCAAAAGACCAACTCAGCAGTGGGGCAGGTAGACACCTTCCCTCCCCTGTTAAGCCCTCCGGAAGGCCAAAGTTTGAAGGAGCTAATGCTGCCTGCTCCTCACCCTGAGAAGTGTCCCCGACACACACGACTCTTCACTTGGCATTTAGGTCAACACTCATCTTAATGAGTTAAGGATCTGGTCCATGAACTGATTCCAACACGTTTTATGTAACTACATTCATGTCAATGCTTCACCCATGTTCTTGCTCATCCTTCCTGTAGACATCACCTCTGCTCTCACTTCAGACTTTTACTTCACACCTCTCCTGTACTCCATCGGTAGCAACATGAGAGCGTCTTGAGGTCAGGGACCTCTGTTTGCTGTAAAGCCTCACCCACGGCAATTACACTGTATAAATAATAAACAAAAGTGACAGTGGTAATGTAACAAATAGACATCAATCTTAACTCATACTCTTAACATCATATCTTAACATGATCTTAACATCATCCCTGTTGATGGAGACAATAAAACTAACTTCAGACTGGTGAGAGACTGACTAGAGGCATTTATCTAGGTCAATATCTGTATGATGAGGTCAAATCATCACTGAAATATCAGTCAAAACACTTCAAGAATCCAGTGCCAGAAGAATACAGAATTGCAATGATGCAGAGACCCAACTGCTAGATCCAAACCCTTTCTCCTGAAGTGAATTTTTCATGTAAAAATGAGAAAGAAACTATCACATCAATATACTGAACATATTTGCTCTTCTTAATGCATAGAAAAAAGTATTAAGTTTTAATTAGATTTTCATTTGAGAATTAAGAATATAAATCTGAAATACTGAGGGGTAGGAGAAGGAATGGGTGTAGTGAAAAAAAAACTCTACTACGCTTTAATTTAATGCCATACTAATCCATAATGTATATGGATCAGTAAAGTGTAAGCTTCAAAGGTGCATCTCTCTATAGGGAGGCACAAACCTTTTACTGGTGTATGAATCCACTGTTCAACTAACCAATACAGTGGAATAGCCTCAGTACAACCAATGTGAATTATAACCGTATGCAATGTGAATTATACCGGCACAGAAGTGCTCACATAAGTGCACGGTACTGCTGCTGAAGAGTCATACCAGGGCACGGACGCACAAAGGATGCATCTCAGGTGAGTCTCCTGCAGACCCATCGGCAGCGGCACACGGTCCTGCTTTTGATCCTTGAGGAACATCTGGCAGCTGGAAGGAGACAGGCTGCTCTCAGCACCAGAAAGAGACAGTACACACGGAATACCTGGTACTGTAACACCCTTTTTAGATGTTCTGCCTTCCGGCATTTTTATAATGACTATAAGAGCATCCGGACAAGGGTAGCAGCTCTTGCTGACATTTTATTGATAAGACAACCACACTGAGCACCAGCTGAAGAGACAGAAAGAGCTGTATGCGCGGAAACAGTATTCACTGAGCTATATGCCCTGAACATCCTTTATATTCCTCTATTGATGTTTTCCCAGAAGGAAAATGAAAGCTAAAGGCTGAAAAAGAGCATGGAATTTGTCAACCAATTAAGCCTCATGTGTCTGGGGATATGGGTTAAAAAAGCCATTCCCGAGTATTTCCCTACAGGGATTCTCTGCTCTCTAGCATGACTGGTTTTATTCAGAACAACTGTTCTCGTGTCATCCTGCAATAAAGAATCCTGGTTTTTAATTCTTCTAGAGCAGAGCCCTCTGAAAGGGAAACTGCTGCAGAAGAGATGCAGAAGGGCAACAGGTCTAACCCTGTGAATTTCTCTATTAGTGCATTTCTATGTGTAGACTGCTTAGATTTTGTGAGGCCCTGGAGAAAGCCGAAGTCATTAGGTAAGGGATGCGAGATAGTTTTTAAACATGGGATCTGTTTCTGTGCAGCCTCTCACCACCCCAATTCAGAGGAGCAAAACTTTTCAGATTACTGTAAGCAAACACTTAAATCCAGAACTTCTGCTCCAAATGGAAGCTAACGTTATGGCAAGGCATCATGTTCTCCCATTTTAAGAGGGGGCATCTTCACACATCGTTCACAGTTTAGGATATTTTCCTATCTGAGAAAGCTTTTCTCGCCCAATCATATAAAACATTGTATCCTACATAGGCAAAAATGACATTTTCTGGCAACTATGGAAGGGCGGGATAAAAATGCCCCTAGCCAGTGGCTTGCTGCCACTGTTGTCCAATACTCACTGGTCTCACTGTCAGCTGTACTGCTAGGGACCTGGGATTGTATCAGCACCACTTAGGAACCAAAGAGCTACTAATTGCCAGTTTTCTAACCAATCCGCCTGTATAGTGTGGGAAAAATTACATCTGCAACTCAGCCAGGAGATCAGAGGGTCAATGGTGGCCAAAGGAGAGGGTAGCTTTTCCAGTTCGCACAGCGGCAGTGCTTTCTTCCACACTTTCTTCCTTCCCAAAATATTATTAGACAAGGAACAAGAGGAACGCAGACAACAGGGAGAGACCCAACTGTGGCCAGCAGATGTGAAGGAGGAGGAGGAGGAGTGGAAAATAAACCTCATTCTTCTGCCATGTCATTCAGAGCTCTGATGACTGGACCACGATACCATCGAGCAGATGCTTTTGCACTCCAGATACTTTCATGCTCTTCTTTGCACATGCCCAAGCCACACTTGTACCTGGAATTCAAATATCTCTCCACATATATGGGGACAGACAGCAGCCAGATAAGAATTATGAGCTGAGGAAGAGATCTGCCTTCACGGTGCCAGTGTGTGAAATCTTTTTGTTACATTCTGTTCCATAGTTATGCATAATTGTGCATGTGTGTATCTACATATATATGCATGTACATGTATAAAATGTTCAAAGATCATAGGATCTCTCTGCTGTAGAGTACAAAAATCTTAAAAATGAAGTTAGAAGAAAAAAAAATGTGCTTGTGTTTGCCTTCCAAGACTTTGGCCATTCTCTAGAGCAAAAAAAATGTTCCTAACGCTGTGAGAGAGAGGAGGGAAAAAAAAGAAAAAGAAAGCTAAAGACTACAAACTACAAGTGACACTCTTAAAAATACTTGAAGGAGTTTTCTTGAAATAATGCACTTTTTTGTTTCATTTTGTTTAAGCTAGGATGGACAATTGGCTATTGTGCAAAGGTAGATTGAATCCACAACTCGATATTTGTAAAGCAATTTAAAGGGCACTTTAACAATTCCAGTAATAGTGACCATTAGAGATTTTGCAAAGAGAACAGGCATTGCAGGATAAACCAAAGTGGGCTGAAAGTAACTGCTATTCTTTCTTTGATATATTGTCGTATCTGATCACCTTCCCGTAACACAGTAGTGGTGTGACTAGCATGCACTCCATGTAGTATACTTGTTTCCTTATTTCCTCCCAAACTGGTATTATGCACTGTAATCTCACCCACTCTAGAGCCCCAAAATCTTGCCAGTTCACAGCAGCTAAGCATGATTCTATATGGCTAACATTTCAGCATCTCACTAAGCAATTTAATACCCAGATAGAGAGAAAACAATATAGAAAAACCTTTAACTACTTCAAATATTTATAAAAGACATCTAAAAAGTGGACCTGAACTAGTTAAACACATTAAGGAGTTGGGTTTGTGTGTTTTAGGCCTTTTTTTCTCTTAAATCTGAACAACCCACCATAATTCTATAAGAACTGGAATGATGTAGGCTTTGCTTTAATCCTATATAAAATACAAATAACAATAAATTGCTTGTAGTCATCCTCTTAAAGGCAGTCAGTACTTCTGACAGTGATACCCAGGCTGAAAGTTTCTATAAGTATAGCTGCATAAATATATCACTAACTGCTCAGCTTTTATATAGACTCTGGATTCCAGAAAGAATTAGCAATGTGACATATGATCAGGACTGTAACTATTTTTTCAAAGTTGGATTAATTAACATTATCTCACAACCAGAAAGAACAAAGCTACCAGGTATGTGGAACATTAATCATATCACCAGTAATTAGTGCCAGAAAATAGAAATAAAAGACAAAATGAGGCCATAAGAAATAATTCTAATCCAACTACCATTTACCAGAAATACCCCAAGAAATAGGCTTGAGTGAACACAATTACATTCATTAAGTAGATATAGGGAAGAAAGGATAAGAAAAACCTGGTTCTCTCGACCAGTTTAACAGAATATACAACAAATGTTTGAAAATATGAACAAAAATGGATGGCAAAATTGCAGTAAGCATCAAAGCTGTCACTATAAAATCAACATCGATTTTTCAGAGTGCAGCAACACACTCCCATTAAATAGAGGGTAACTTTTAATCTAAACGATTTAATCCTTGGGTTACAGCAATGACAAGATTACTAACGCAGCGTATAAGGCACAGAACAGGCCCACAGGGATCCAGCACTGGTAATCAGGGAAACGAGTCCAGTGAGATGAGTTCTGAGATCAGCTAAGGCTGGAGCACCTGCAGAATGACACTGTTTTAGAGGGCCTCTTCAACCACATACAAAGCTATTGCCTACCTCACTAGCAGGGAGATAACTGCAGTACTCAACATATAACCATTGGTTGAACTATACATTGAATATCTGTTCAATACAATTTCTACCCTCATCCACCCCAGCCGCACGGATCTGAGGACAGTTACAGCTGATTGTACCTCAGGCCATTCCCAGGAAAAAGGCAGTTTTTCGTAGCATTACAACAGGCAGTCTGGGACTCAGAACAAGTAACTCAGAGTTACTTATTGTAGGAGAATGATATGGAAATAGAATAAAGCCAATTTCTTTTGCTAGTATGAGACTCTCTCCTCCACAGGGAGGAGAAAGCATTTCAGGGGAAAGTCTGGCTGTTCACCATGCAGACACCAATGCAACAAAGCACCCAAGTTTACTGAGCAGCAGTAGGATTATATGCTTAAACATTTTGCTGATTCAGGGCCCCTGTGATTAATTTTTTACACAGTTTTTATCAAAGAACCTAAAAAAAATAGTAAAAAAATCTTTTCTTCACTTGTGGCTCATTGGTTTGCTGTAGATAACCACTTCGTTCCAATAACAATTTAAAAGAAAAAAGCCTAAGATACAATCAGTGTAGAAGCAATTAGCCATATTACTTAATGGATTAATATAAATTACATTGTTTAATTACAAGATCAAATAAAATAATATTGGTTTCAATTAGAGCAATTCAAACAAGTGAAGAAGCAAGGAAACCAAATGATTTCTTGCATGCTGCCTTCAAACTCTCTCCAAAGAAGGTTATATTAACTACATAGAGACATAAATATCTACAATAATGACAAATCACTTGATGGCCACTCCTGAACATAAGTTCCCAGCTACTTAACAACTTGGGTTTTACTACTAAACAAGTTCTAATCACAGTGAAAGAATGAGAGAGAAAGGGACACAAAAAGAGATAGATGAAATGCCAGATCAGGACCAGACCGCGTATTGTACAGCCCCTGCATGAACACAGCATATATCATATATATGCTTCCACAACATAGCTTTAAAACGTCAAATCACCATGAGACATGCAACCAAGTTTCCTTCAGCCTAAACTAGACCCAGGAGGATCTAGTTCCCCAAAAGAGGGAATTTAGCATTTAACCTGCACAAAAAAAACGAAATTAGTATTTTGCACTCCACAGAGCCACTGCTACACTGGTTGTTCCCTCACAGCCTGCCTGCCCTTCCCTAACCAGGGATGCAAAAGCCACTGCAGTGGAGGAAGGCTCCCCCCATCAGAGCAAGCTCGAATCATCCCCTGCCCTATGCATGGGCCATGGGCAGTGGTTACAGCATGGGAGAAGTAACTATCTCCTATACATAAGGAATAGCAGGAACTTCTTTACGGATCTGCTTGCGACAACGATATTGCCTCACAAATCCCGTGGAGAGACAGTTTCCATTCCAAAAAATTTCCAAACTATCAGACAAAACATGTCAAAAAACAGAGCAACGATGAGTTCCCATGCTCAGCTCATGGAGGTGGCCAGAGCTGGGTTCAGCTTACCTGGTTCAACCCAGGTAAGAATAAATGTGACTAAGTTTGTACTGAAGATTTTAATAATTCACCAAGATAAAACAAGATGTCAAACAGCACAACATATTTTGCTACCTTCCAATACATTTTAGCAACAACTTTCCCTTAATCTCACCATCTTCATTTGCAAAGCAGATAAAGGACCCCAGGACTTGCTTTGGATGCAATACCAGCCCTTGCCATCATGTTACTGCAGCCATTGTAAAAGCATTACCAATTTTTGAAGGTGTTGCAGGCACTAGCGAGGATAATTTTTCAGAACTGTGTTTACTACAGAAAAATCTTGAGCTTCATCATTGGGCTGAACATGAAAGGAATTTAAAGAGTATTTAAAATGCAAATATTTTACTCCAGAAGTCCATAAAGAGATCATTCCAGGGGATTGTAGTAGGAAAACTTTGCATTAGACTTGCCAAACATTTTAAATATATAAATAGATGAATATATTTATAATAAACATTGTTTATTTTAAAATATTCATTTCCTCTTGATCCATTGCTGTCTCATCGTTCAGATTTCTACTTTTCAGTGGGAAAAACAAATAAACAGAAAGTCATAAAATCAGGAATAGAAGCAAGCCAAACCTCCACCTAATTTAAGCCAATAGGAACTGCACTAACTTGCCCACATGAACCCTTTCGTTGTGCTGCTTTTGCTCTGCTATTTGTATCCACAACAAGGTAACGATGCTGCTTTACAGAAATCCACGCACAGCCGGTACCAGGGGAATGCTGCTGGGTTCAGCTCCAGAGCTCTGCAGGCAAAAAATATCTCAAGCTTGAGCTCACTGCAGCTCTAATTAAAAATAAGGTACGGATGACTCATTTCACCGCTTATTGTTAATGGTTAAGCTACTGGAAGAAGCCCTGCCAGAGTTCTTCCTGACCGAGCAAACTCTTGTGCTAGGACTAGCAGCGAGCGCGTTCTATTGAAACTGGGACTACTGGGCATAGGTTAATGAAGACCAGTTAGGGACCTATAGCTCAGAAAAACTATTGGCAATATGTTATGACAGAGGGACACACTGAGGGAGGGGAGAGAGGAAAGAACGCATACGTGTACTGTAATTACAGTCATTTCTTGTGGTATGGGGGTTATTACCACCCACCAGTTCCAACCCAAAAGGTGAAGGACCTTTTCTACTGCGTTGAAAATAAATCAACAGCGGTGGGGCAGCAAATGTTATCTCTTTTGGTGACATATGCTGCTCAAATAAAGTAGAACCTAATGGACCTAACATCCATTTTCACTTTTATGTCTGCTTTTAAGATGGGAGGAAATTACATCTGATGCACGCCTATGCTCTGAACATTTCACCAGCATATCACCACAAATCCTGCTTTTCCTGGCACATCTTATATCAGCTTCCTATCAAAAGTTTTGAAAGTTTAACCATTACCAAAGCTATAAAAGCACAGATTTCTATTTTATCTACAGGATACAGCTAGCTAACCTAACAGTAAATAAGCTACCTCGTGTATCCAGAGGCTTCACGTGAGAGCATTAGTGGAGAGCTCCATTCATGCTCATCTACCCTTAAATTCACCTTCTCCACTAGGTCACACATCTCTGTGGCAAGGCACGGACGCTGCCTCCAGCAGATGAGCCCAGGACAGGAGCGGGGCTAGGTTCCTCTTAGCCCGGTTATCCCTGTGCTACCCTTACCCTTTCTGACACTCTCCATCAGTCACGAATACAACCTCATCCTGTCCAGAACTCCTAGAACTACATGACACAAGACTCGGGATACACATTTTAGCATCTCCTCTGCCACAAATGGAGCATTACATTGGTTTACTGTAAATAACATTTCATTCATGTTTCTGGTTCATTTAGGGATTCGTTTCTTCAGAGTGACTCAGGTGCTACACATCAAACTCAGCCTTTATTTTAAAAGTCCCAAGAACAATAATGCAGTATCTGACACCTTACCACTGTCATACTTCAATGTTATGATCTACTATTAGAGGAGGCATTAGTCCATTTATATTCTATATTCTATTTCTCATAAAGGTTTCAAAGATATTTTGGCAACACTGCCCCTTTAGAGATAGTATCAGCTGAGAGAGAGAGAGAAAACACATTTCCAACATGATCAAGAGTTATAGAATGGGCTAACTATAGCTGAACCTATTGTATTAACAAGACAAGATTTGTTTTAAGTTCAATGGAGAAAAGATACCTTTGAATTTGAGAAGTTAAAGAGTGTTGCATTACCTAGGCACAATGGGGTAAGTTAATGATGAAGTTTCAGTTTTACCTTGGAAACTGCTGGGTTTCGTAGGCTTCAGCCTGTCACTAATAGGTATATTTTAACGAGATACATGGGGATTTAGGGGAACAAC
The DNA here is from genome assembly GCA_013389825.1 of Crypturellus undulatus. Lineage (NCBI taxonomy): Eukaryota > Metazoa > Chordata > Aves > Tinamiformes > Tinamidae > Crypturellus > Crypturellus undulatus. The sequence continues at coordinate 168,330 of VWPW01014091.1, forward strand.
TCCCATTAATGTTAATGGGATTCACACAGCTAAATCCCCGTGCTGAAAATGTTCCTTTTAATGTGCCTTTAATGTAGCTTGTGTGTGTGCGCACGTGTGTATGTGCGTCTGGTTAATGGTTAAATATATAAATAGGAACATGAGGTTTCCAAGTGTCTCTGTTTCCTTCCATGTCATGTGGCTAAAATGGAGGTGAAATAGGGCTCCTGGGAGCCCCCAAAAGTAATGATTTTTGACAGCAGAGGGTAAATGTGCTCTGAAGGTTTGGGAGGACGAGGGACAGCACAGCAGTTGCACCCTTCCTTTGGGGCTCACCGAGGTGAGATCTGCATCTCCTGGACCCTTCACAGAGCTAAGGACAGTGGGGTGACCTCTTGGAGAGCTGCTGCAATGCTCCCAACAGGATCCCTGGCAGAAAAGGGCTGTTTTGCATCAGCTCAGCGCTACCTAGGAGCATGCAGCTTAATTTGCCGAGAACAACTACCAAATCACTGTACGCCCTGCAAATCCATCCCGGAGCAGCTGTGACACTCTGGAGNACCCTTCACGGAGCTTAAGGACAGTGGGGTGACCTCTTGTAAAGGGTCCCAATAGGATCCCTGGCAGAAAAAGACTGTTTTGCATCAGCTCAGCGCTGCCTGGGAGCGTGCAGCTTAATTTGCTGAGAACAACTACCAAATCACTGTACGCCCTGCAAATCCGTCCCGGAGCAGCTGTGACACTCTGGAGGGAGCTTGGAGGTAGGAACACAGATTACTACTGGGAGAAAGCTCAGCCAGCACATTGCAAAGCTAGCACATGACTACTATAGCAGTGGTAAATGAATTGCTACAGCTCTGCAAAGTTTTCCAAAAACAAACAAAGACACTAATTTTTAGAAACATGAAGTACTCTCATATTATTACCTATTACCCACCAGGTGGTAGGCAACACGTGCAAGAAGCAACCGGCCTAGAGAGACACCCCGCAAGAAAAGAAGTATCATTATCTGAGGGGCCAAGCAGCACCTCGAAACACAGCAAACACTGCATCAAAAGGAAAGACCACAAGGACACTGAATTTTCAGAAGTAAACCCAAGGGCACGGCAGAAACAAGGCTTCAATCTGCACAGAGCAATAAGCATAAAGAGATGAAAAGCAAAGCAGTAAGTTCATTTTTTTTTTTTTAACTATTTCATCAGTGAAAAAGAATTAGTCACATGTAAAAATCTGGTGACAGAAAAATTCAAAAAATATCTAAAACACTGGAACATGACATGTAGATATTTAATGAGAAGCAGGAGTCAAAACAGAATGGGGCTATGCAAAAGGCATAGGATTTGCTCATCAAAACAAAGGAAGTACTAATTCTACGCTCTGAGCTGAAAACAGTGGTGTCCATGCGTTGGATCTGCTCAGCGGGGTTTGGTTCAAGGGCAGGATACATTTTCTGAGCTTACAAGAGAGATTCATGGTGGGGAGAGAAAGGTGCCTCTAGACAGCAGAGCTCAACAGCCCAAAGGAAAACATAAAGCAATAACAGCTACCGGAACAGGTAGACATCGCTTCTAGCAGGGATAAAGTAAAAAACAAGAAATACGGACTGCACAGCCTGGGGCATATAAAATGGAAAGCAAAAGAAAGACAATGTCAGCAATGGGGAATGTTGAAAACAGAACTGCATGTCCGAAAGGCACGGTCACTGCTGCAGGAAAAAGGTAAATGTGCACCATTGTGACTTAGAGACTTCCAACGAGAATGAAGACATCTGCTGAGGTGGTGCAGCACATAAAAAAAAAAAAAAAAGTGTGATATCAAGAAAAGGTCCTGCTATTGAGTAACTATTCCTGTTTTAGCTGGATAGTGAAGCCAGTTGTAATTTAATTCCCAGAGCATTGATAAGCATCAATCTTTAAACTAAACAATAAGGTCAACGGCGGAATATTCAGGTAAATACAGAGAAGTCAAAGAAAATAAATTGTATCCGTTATTCAGAGACTTACAAGATACGTGGGGCAAGCCCTAAGAACTTGAGACTATTAAACAGTGCCCAAATCAAAGATGCAAAGGGAATCTGGTCCAATTCTCTTTTCAGGCTATTCTGCATGCCCCTGTGGGGCCAGTACCCTCCTGTTATACCCAGAAACACAAATGAAATCTAGATTTGGAGAATGTATTTGTTGCTCTATTTATGCAGCAATTAAAGAGTAGAATCAAGCCTGAGAGATGCCTGTGACAGTGCAATGCACGTGAGCTAAGTATTTTAAAATAAATTAAATCTCAAACTACCCCAAACATTTGCCACCGTTCTTCTAGTGTGTCCTTCTTTGCTCATGTTCAGCATTAAAATGTAATTTTTTGTGGCTCTAAAATATAGCAGTGCACGGCCTCAGCCTCGGCTTGCCTTAACTCAGGCATGTGACCTGCACTACGTGAGACCTATACCATTCCCCCACACACTGAATTTTTATAACTTATTAAATATGAACTGAGTAAGGAAAGAGCTTCTCCATGGCCTGATGATTAGGGCACTGACCCACAAAGACACACGTCAAGTTCCTGACTTGAAACCGAGACATTTTTCCTGCAACTCCCTCTTGCTGCCCGGACGTGCCAGCTACCAACCTGGATGCTGAGAGCACTAATTGCTCTAGCAATTTGTTAGCGTTATCTGTCAACATTTTTTTTAGCAATAATACTGGAGTAGAGAGCGTTCTCCAAAATAATGAAGTTATCTGGAAAATGGCTGCTCTTAATGAAGAATTACAAAATGTATGCAGAGGTGTCTTCAGCTATCTCCAAAGCAAAGGTTTTTTGAGCAAAGAAAATAGGGCTAAAAAGAAAAAAAAATCCCTTTTGTTTTATTTTTGGGTTTCTTCAGCAAACTTCAATTTTGAGTGCCATATTCATTTTGATATCAGATCACTCTCCTACTTCCATATCTCGCTGCCAAATGGGACTCACCTGTTATCTCTGATTGCAGGCAATTCAAACTTAAAGCAAGCCTGTCTATCAACTACTGTTTTAACAGCTGATTAATTAGGGCTACAGGGATCCTGTAGAGGGCTTTATCTGAAGAGCGGCGCAACCATTAGTAGAAGAAACTTCCTTGTACACTCCTAGCTCAGATAACAAAGTGAGATAATAGTTCACAATCCTCCTCCAGCTAATGCAAATAGAGGCACTCCCTCTTATCCTAACACATGCGAGTCAAACAAATCCCCATGATATAGTGCTATAGTGCCGAATTTCCCAATGTTTCTGAAAAATGAGTATCAGAAAACAGACACCTAAATGACACACTGTTAAATCAAGAGTGCAATCACAAGGAATAAATTGCCTCCCGCTTGCCCACCCCTTAATAATAAAGTTCAAAAAACTCAGTCCCTAAAAGAAAAAAAAAGAGGGTGAATGAAGAATTTGCTTTTGTCCAATTCTGAATTTGCAAACCATCAATGAAAGTTGTATTACCAGCAAACTGAGGAAGAAAATGTCATTGGCCATAGCCATGAAATCATCTCTGATTACCTTGTTAACATTTCCATGCAGCTTTTTATAGTACATTTCCAGTTTTCATCTGAACTGGCTGAGTCTCAAAGGGCTGAAACTGTTGTGTTTCTTCAGGATCTATTTCCACTTAACTGAATCTGCCTAATACCTTTGGTGATATTCATTCTGTAGTTAGTTAGTTATTCTTTATTTAGCTAATCTTTTTAAAACAACCTTCCAGTATTGGGGCTGTCGAGAATGGAAATGCCCATGTTTGAGTCATGACAGTCCAGCATGTCACGGACACATCACCTGGCAAGCTGCAGCAGGCACAGAACTGCCAGCCAGGCTGCAGGGAGGTGTTTGGGTCAGGCGTTACTCCCAGACACCCAGTGTAACTCCACGGTGATTTATAGGTTACTTTCACAAGACCAACTTGTTTCTACATGCAACCAATGATGAACTGCAGGTGAGAAAGGTGAGAACCACCAGTGGTGGCCCAGAGCCAAAGAACCTGATTTCTACTTAAGACCCACTGATCCCTAAAGGCCTATAGGTGGTCAGTAGGGAACACTATGTTTAAGAACTTGTGCTGAAATATTGTCATCTGAATTTGGCCTAGGTAATTACCGCTAAATTTAAGAGGCCGAGTCCTGCAGGATTTCATCCCTGATCGGCTTCTCACTATCTCTCATGACTGGGCCATAAAATTTTCAAGTGACTTTTGTCATACTTGGATTTGCTGGGATTTTACGTCCATAATCCAAAATTGGCACTGTTGCTCCTCACCCTTTTCTTACAGTGGTGCCATGAAAACAAAAATATTATAGATTTGAGACTGCAACTATTATTTGTTTAGTTCTGTTTGAATTCAAAATCAGATGGTTCTTTAGACCCCAGAAGTCATTTAAAACAACTGATTGAAAGCAATTACTTCCATGTTGTATATCAAAACCTCCATACAGCAGAACTCAACTAAATCAAATCAACCGGCAGTTCAGAAGAGCAAGGCATTCCCCCACAGCCAGCTGTCCAGCACCAGATTCAGACCACCCAGACAGACCAGTTTTGCAACATGTTCTGATGGGCCATCATATTTGGTAATGAAAACTCAAACGCTGCAAATCCCAGTCTGCTGAGCAGTGCCACCTGATCAGATCCCTGGCAAGTGATTTCAGTGTTCAGGGCAACCTTCCTGCCTCAGCCTGTGCCCCTAGCACACCCGTCCTATTTTCTTTCCCCTGGTCTTTAGGGCCTTCCTTATGGCCCCAGCCTCTTTGCAGGACTGGGAGCNACCAGATTCAGACCGCCCAGACAGACCAGTTTTGCAAAATGTTCTGATGGGCCATCATATTTGGGTAATACAAACTCAAATGCTGCAATTCCCAGTCTGCTGAGCAGTGCCACCTGATCAGATCCCTGGCAAGTGATTTCAGTGTTCAGGGCAACCTTCCTGCCTCAGCCTGTGCCCCTAGCACACCCGTCCTATTTTCTTTCCCCTGGTCTTTAGGGCCTTCCTTATGGCCCCAGCCTCTTTGCAGGACTGGGAGCAGTTATTTAATTCCACCCTTGGAAGCTCTTGCTCTGCAACAGCTTTTCCTTCACATTGTTTTCTTGTATGTTTGCTTTTATTTACAGATGCATGCACATTAACAAATCTATCAGATGATTTTTCTTCCAGAGAAGAAGCACACACCTTTCCTTTATACCAATTCAGGAATACTAGCGATATAGTGAAAAGATTTTTACCTAGCTGAGTGCAGGAGGTTTTAAGTTCCACATTCAGATGTGCTTCCTCTGAAGAATACGTAGACAGATTGCTGTGACCTGTTAATATTTGTATCACTCCTGGCTGTGATTCAAAGCAGTTATGTACAAGTTGCCAAAAACATATTTGCATGTAGACAAAAAACAAAATTAAATGAACCTGTTCTTCATTAAATAGATTTCTGTGGAAGGATTCATGTTTAATTTACCTGGAGGTCTTGTTCAGATCCTGAAAACTCATCTGAGAAATGGTCATCTTTGTGTTTAGGCAAAACCCTGACAGAATGACATAAATACATGGAGCAACCCAATCCCAGCAGCAGGAGCATTATTGTTTGCACGGGCTCCACAGGGCCAAATTCCTTCCTCAAAGGTCAGCACAAACTTAACCTGGATCGTTCCATAAAAATCACATTGTGATCAGAGTAATACTTCAAGTGATCTGTACCCATTAAATGCTTTAGTATAAGATTCAGATTCAGTTAGATAAAAATAATTTTCTTTCCCCTTTTTCGAGGCAAAAAATTTGCATAAATTTAAGCTCTTTAGAGAACTGCTCTACCTCAAATTTGTGCCAGGCACTAATGACACATGGTATCTCTCCTAGATTTGCAAGTCGAAAAGAGAAGGAGAAGACCCCTTTCATTAGAGTATAATAGCGCGCTTGCAAGAGTTCAATAGCTATAATGAAACATGACAACCTGGATCTGCTTCCAGTGACGTCTCGAGCCACTGTCTGAATTGCACACTTCAGAACATGTGTCAAGTCACAACTAAATGCAAAATTCCTAGACATCTAAAAAGAAAAAAAAAAACTTAATTTTTATGTTTTGCAGTGCTCAGCAATTTTCAAATCACTGGTTTCCAGGAAATGTTGTAAATTGTTACTTATTCTAAAAGATATGTATTTTGTTTGCATTATATTGGGATGCTTAAAAACATTTCCTTGAGCACTGGCCGTATAATCTGTGGCAGTGAACATTATATTTAAACAAAGAGCAAAACATACAGTCACAGATGGAGGGGAAAAAAGCAGGAAAAATGGAAAGATAAGAAAGCTCCAAGTGCATTTGCCTCTTCCCTGCTGCTGTAGGCAGTCTGACCTCAGGTTTGGCTGCTATTGTTGGGTGCGCTTCTTAAACATGTAAAAGCAATAGGTGATAGGGTACATCCCCGTTTAAAAAGTATTCACATGTATCGTATACAAAAGAGCAAATCTAGATCCTGTTCTCAGGAATTGCAGCCACTAGAGCGCCAGGGCTAATGGGGCATTAAATGATCTACACCACTTTATACAAGACAAGGCTTCCTTCCTCCCAACAGCGCCGGTCACCTCAGCATCTAAAAATCATTACCCACACCAATCAAAACACAAAATTGCCTTATATTTCTACAAAAGCAAGCAAAAAAACAAAAAAACACACTGGTCATCTTCATGACTAGTACTTTAAGTCTACCTGGAAACCATGAAGGTGGGAAATGTACCCTTCCATTAAATGAAAACATAAATTGTCATGATATGATCAGATGACTCCAGAAGACATGAGGAACACAAAGTATCTATTTACAACTCAGAGGAAATAAAAAGCAACAATTATTCACACTGGATTTGGACCCACTGCAGGCCCCACACAAACAAAAATCCGACCGAAGTCTTGCACAGAGGCACGAGGGAAGTTCTGCAGGAACAGAGCGGAGTTTTGTCTTGCAGAAGACAAAGCAAACGCTTTCGGCTCAGCTCCTGAACACTGGGCTCAAACCCAAGCTTTGATGCTTCCTGGTTTAGAAGTGAATATACTAAACAAACAAATAATCAAAACCCTTATAGACTAGCAGTCTGCTGTAAGTTTACCCATTTCAAATTGTTTGCAAGCAACGGGGTTCTTAGCTGGGCTCCAAGCAAACTGTACACACACAGTGGACAGAGTCCAAATTGAGCCATTTGCCAGTCTTCATCTTCATTGTTAACTTTAATTAACAAAACAAAGTCCTCATCTACGGTTTCCTGAAAGTTGTTATTTCTTAAAGATCTTTTTTCACCCCTATTTGTCCCTCTTTTTTCTGTCCTCTCTCCAATAATAAAAAAAAAATCTTAATTCACCTGTGCTGATACACTCCATTATCCAACATATAGTGGGTCATCACGAAAACAAAGAAAACCTTGCTTCCCTATGCAGGAGTGTAGCATGTGCACCTTTATATGATCTCAACTATTAGGTTTTTTATTGACTTAATTAATTGACTATTCCTCTCTAGTCAGCAAAAACCACACACACAGGTAGCATACAGCTGATTGCATTTTTCAGTCCAAAATTAGCCCCAGTTGATCCAAGGCCCAGGAAGAGTTGCGACTCTATCCAACCTACGAGCACCAGCCAGGCCAGGGTCTGTGAATCAAACATGAAGTGGCAAGAGCCTTCGATGATACAGCTTTACACTTATGCTTTAAAACTTATCTAAAACCAAGCACTAAAAGGGAAGTTAGAGGAGGACAGTTCAATTTAGCAATAACTTACACAACACCATTGAAATGCAAACTCTGGAAAATGAAAGCTAAGTACCTGCAGATTTGACTATTGTCATCCTCATAGGGTCAGGCATCTACCTCAGAACCCTCCCAGTAAGTATAAAATTACTTGTGAGCAAAACGAGTCGCAGGGAAAACAAACACTTGGACTGTTCGTAATTGATGACTCCAATATTCAAATATATTTCACATCTTTTAGTACAGATTCTACCCTTCTTGCAAATCTGGAGTTATCCTGCTGAAGACAATGAGGATTTCTATTGTTGTAATGAAGGGCAGCATCTGTCCAGAGAGATTTTTTTTTTTAATAAAATCTTCAAACAGCCATTTTAAGAGAATTTCACAATGTCTTTACTCAAAAATGAGCTGTTCACTGACTGAAAGTAACAACTAAAAAGAAAAGTTATGGAATAATAATAATAAAAAAGGTTAAAACTGTAGGGACTGGGATATTTAATCATTGATAACACTGACTGAATTGTGAAGAGGCTCAAAAGAAGGTGTATGTGAATGGAGATGTCAGATTAGCTTTCCTACTGGTTGGGATTTCAATAACCGACAGTAGATAAGATACAATTAGTATTCACATATTGAGGCCAGAGATTTAGAACCATTTTTCAAAGTATTGTCTAGCCTTGAAAAAGTTGGAGCTGCTTTATTACTTTTTCCTAAATATATATTTTAATAAAATACCCTTTGCCTCACAGGAGCAGAAGAGATCGTTAGATTGTCTTAATGTTTCAGCCCCCCGAAAGCCAGCTGAGAGGCAAACGAAGCTGAAGAGCCCTGGAAACGGCACTGCGGAGCGATCAAGCCTTGCACTGTACTTGAAAGGCCGCGGGTCGCCGGCGCGGGAAGCCACATTTTGAGACGCGGCTGTGAAGCGATTCGCCTGGCCCGAGGACACGTCCCACATCAAATGGTGACCTCCTGCACTCGCCTACCGCAGGTCAACTCGCACTTTTTAGCCGGAGGCCCTTGCCCATTCCCTCTCGGAATCCCCTGGAACAAAGGAACGCACTCAACTTCCTGGGAAGTCTCCCTGGATTACCTAGAACTCCGGCTCGGCAGGACCGACCCCGGCACCTCTCTCGCAAACAACTTCGTCTCCTTCAAACGCCAGCAACGCGGTGCCGACTGCCGCCCTCTGAGGTTCAGAGGCTGCTGAAAACAACCTCCCCTCTCCGAGCTTTTGAGCACCATTAATAACTTCTCTCCTAAACTTTGCATTTGAAAAAAAAAAACACTGTAGATTATTTTTGGCTTCAGAGATAACATAATGACTTACGGAAATAAGTATTTCGGAAAAGCTACTGGGTCACCATTCGGTCCTCTGCTGTTAAAGCGGAACAAGCAGTAACCAGAGCTGGTAGCAACGCAGCCAGTTTTTACACACAAACAATATGAAATGTAAAAATTCTAGCAGAGCAAAAGCCCCTGTGGCTCTGTGCCTCACACCCTCAGTCACCAAGACAGGTATAACTAGCTTTTTTACGATGTTAGTGGGTCATTTATTTTTCAGTTCACTTTTCACTGCCCAGAAATATCCATTATAGGGAAAAAAAAGAAAAAAAGGCATTGAAAATGCACCTGTAAACACTAATTGGCATTAAAACAAAACTGTTTGATTAGAGATTAAAAAGTTGCCTTAAAAAATACAAATTTAGTGAAAATCACATTGGTCTCATCTCCACTATTACATAAAAGAACTATTTGGATTTCACTTTCATCTGTTCTATATCAACTCACCTAAAATGCTACAGAATTGCAAAGACACTGGTGCTTGATAAATCTATCTTGCTTTCCTTATATGTAAATTAACGGATTTTAAGATAAGCTGCATTGCCCATGAGTTTATTATATTTGTTTTTGTCTTACACAGCGCGTACCTGCACCAAGGTCTCTCTCTGCTGCCCTCCACAAGGACAAGGACAGAGAGGACACCGCTCACGAAGCACCTCACTACCAGCTTTTTAAGTTACAGAATTAAGTTCTCAGCTAGGAGAAAAAATTCTCACAGAACATTTCTTGCATTTTATCCCACCAGAAACCAAACTCTTTGCTGCAGTTTCCAACTTCAAACTTTTGATTTTTTTTTTTTCTTTTTCCAAATATAGGTCAAAGGAGTTCTTGCAGCTCTCTTCAGCAGGCCCTAGTTTATGCTGCCCTCCACCCTGCCAACCCTCTCAGGGACACCACAGCACGGTCAGAAAGCCCATAGCAGAGGTCTCGCTAGTTCACTCTAGGCTTTGGGAAGGTTTTCCAACTCGAGCCATCCACACATTGCAATCATTCATCTCGAAAATGTTTGCTTTCCAAATCCTGCTTGAAAATGTCAAGTGCCATGAGGTTTTTTAACCACGTGATGCTGAAAATCCCATGAAAACAATTTCCTGGAGCAAGTCCCCAGCCATGCGGGATTTGGGTTAGTGGAGTGACACAGCTGTCCCTGCAAGATCCTGACCCGTGGGCAAGACTCTGCCCCAACTGGGCTCCCAGCAAAGCCAGGGGCTCGGATCCCGCGGGGTGCCCTGGAACGCCGGGAACGTGGCAGGAGCAATCCCTGTGGTGAGGAACCCGCAGGGATCCACCAGGATCCACCTCGCTGCAAACTGCTCGGGTGCATCAAACGAGAAAAATCTCCTTGTAGCTCTTTCAAACCGCAGAAGAAATAAAGCAGCCTAGACTCACACCCAGGGAAAAGGAGGATTGAAAAGAGTTCTCTTCTACACATATACACACACACAGAGCGTTAGTTATTAAAAATATGGGTGTACTTAGCTGAATAGCCATGGTCTATTTGGAGTATTTTTTAAATACAATTCCCAAAGCTTAAACCACATCATTAATGTCATGAAAAGTGAGGCTACTGTGTGGCTTCAAAGCCTAATCTTTTCGCAGAAGAGTAGACATCTGCCGCATTCATTTTACTGCGGAGATTTTTATAGAAAGAAATTAAATAGGAGAGAAGGATGTAGGGGGAAGATTTTTTTTTTCCCCAACATACAGGAAAGAGTTCTGCCCTCGTGTTAATAAAACAGCAACCAGTGAGAGACCGGTGCAGGCAAGCTGGGCTTTGCCCTGCGCTTCAGGGGGGCAGATTGGCATTGTCCAGGGAGGCATCCTGGTCCCACGGCCGGTAGCCTGCAGCCCAGGGAAGTCGAGCTAAGCTCATCCGACTAACTAGCTTCATACTGGCTCGGGGGACCCAGGAGTAATCAAATGGCCAGGTTGATGGGGATCTGGGGTGGACATCAGGCGGTGGCCAAGGGACTTGCAAAACACACTAGTATTTCTTTTTTAAATTGGCTTCTCAGCAACCAGGGCAACTCTTGGCCTCTACAGCTCAGTCTATGCCCTTCCTTAGACCAGAAGTTCTTCAGGACACACTCTTCCCCATGACGTGTTTGCTCAGCACCTGGAGAGGGCTCAGCACAGACGTGCTGCTTCATATCTATAAGGACAGTGTCATCCCCTTCATCCTCTACTCTGCTGTCCTTGAAGTCACCTCCTAGTGAACTCAGCAAGATTTTAATGCTGCAGATAGAGTGTTATTTAGTCAGGGCAGATAAACGCTTGTCAAATTATCATAGCTACTGTACTCAGTCACTGATAGATTTCTACTGTTCAGTTCTTACAAACCAGGAGGCAGAAGGGAAGACAGTGCAGCTGGCCAAGCATAGATGGGGATTTTCTCAGTGATGCACCAATGGGACATTCCTCCTCTGCTTTCCCCAACAGATCACTTGTCAGTCAGGCATATTGCACAATTGTGCAGTAGCTGTGGTCTCCAAAAACAACATGCCAGGAGACTGCATCACCCTGGGTACAATGACAACAATAACATATGTGGTTTATCCTAGCCCAGAATGTTAATGCACAAACACAAGCAATCATTATTGATATTTCAGAGTCATGTAACACGATCAGAAGTCTAGGAAGCACATGAGAAAGTTGAACTCGGGTTACTTCAAGAGAGCACACAGATGCAGCAGAGTCGTCAAAGGCATTTGAGGCCACTGCAGACCAGGAAAGGTTCTCCATGCTGGGGACAGACAGTCGAGGTAATAACACTGCAGCAAGGGAACAGCTGGGTTAAACTGCAGGGAACAAACCCTGACAGGAGCCCTGCAAAGTACTGACCAGCCCTTCTGGGGACGGTGGCATCCCCAACACAGCATTGGGCTCCCAAAAGTTTTAAACCAACATCTGCTAAGTGTGATACAGAGGCAGTTGCCAGTTTGGGGCCAGACACTACACAAATCATATCCTAGATTTACCTCCTTGTCCTCTTCACATTCCATCATTCCTTCTTTCACTTACCCCAAGAACATCTACAGACAAGTACTTATCACCAAGAACCGTCAAGCTGGCAAAGCAACACTGCTCACCTGAATAAACTGAACCTCCCATTGCAACTACCTGGTCTCAAGGGAAAAAAATGTAATTGCTTTTAAATGTTTTGATGTTAGCAAAATACTCTTAAGAATAACTCATTCCAGGAGCGAGGTATCTGCCAATATGCTATGACTATGATATCTACACAATTTCTAAAATAATCCCTTGGATTATTTTGCCTCCTTGAGAACAATTGCAGCTCAGTCATTTACTCGGCAATAGATGGTGTGATTTCTCTTAAATCAACAAGATAATGGTGAGATTTTGAGCCAGGTCCAATCCGAATGCAAGCTTTTTAGAAGTACAAAAATGGCAGTGAAAACATTCTGTGTTCAGGAAGTTCAAGTGGACATCAACTGAGTGAGAAATCTGGCTGGCTGAGGAGCTTCTCCTTATGGAGAGCTACAGCTCTGACAAGTCAGAATGCTGTGCTAAGGTATACCACTGCTGGGGAGATATTATCCAAAATTTAAGAATCTCTCTTGAATTAATCAGTATTGCTCTCAAAAGAAGACAAAGAAAAAATATATTTTTATTTATTGTAAAATATTTTTGTAGCAGGTAAATATTTAATTGTTTTACCATACTGCCTCTATCACTCAGATCTTTCACTATGGTTATTACGGCCGGATTTGCAGAACAGCTCTGAGCTAGATAAACAGGATAAAGGATATTTGGAACTCTGGCACTTCTTATGTGATATTTAAATGACAAACTTTTGAATTAGATAAGAAGAGATCTGCCCTTATGCCAGAGATCTCACAGACAGACACCCGGGAGCATTAACAACCATCGCTCCATTTTGCTATCCTTTTCCATGTTAAAGACTTTGCTGTCAGTTCTAAACTAAGATGCACCCCACAAGTAATATCTTCAAGCAATATCACTTTAATTTTCATTTCCCTTTAATGTCTTGCAGCAAAACAAAACCTGCATCTTATTGTAAGTAATATAATTTATTTATACTTCATATCATTTGAAAAAGTGATGACACACCAACAGCTCAAGCATGAAGCATTTTTAATTCTTCAGATGAAGTGACAGATGATTATCAAATAACATTGACTTAATATTTAAATATTAGCTTAAAAGGTCTGTTCATTTAAAATTGCATATGAATACAGCATTAAAAACTCATTTATTTGTTCTTTGTTTTCTTTGACTTTCCAGGGTTTGGGAGATATCGGGGGTGACGGGCCACAGTCATAGAAACGTGAGCAAGTTCCATCCCCTTGCATGGAGGATTTTCTGCTATGTAGTGTTTGTTTCTTGCCAAGAATCTTACCGGTCACTTGTGTTTATCCATCTCCTAACTCATTACTCTGCCTAGCAGGTCCCTTCTTGACCAATAACTTGCTATTTATACACTCCCCGCCTCCATCCTGCCCCTAACTGGTACCATCTACTGATACTGGTACTATCTACAATTTCCTAAGCTTCCAGTAAGTTGGCCTTTAATTACTCAATCTGCCTTTTAAACATTTGCAGTTTGCTCAAGTGTTCCAATGTTAACAACAACAACAAAAATCAAATATCTAGAGCAGCAATTCCCATACTAGGCATCATCGTCCAAATATGGGCCACAGCATCTAGAAACTGGGGTCACTCATAGGGTGGAAAAATAATAGAAAAAGAAAGAGAAAGTAAGATAGAAATCTAAAATGGCACCAAAAACAAGAGAGCCTAGAAACCACTTGTGTACCAAAATCCTTGTATTTAAACATAATCACTACATGGCCAAGACTGATTTTTTTTTTTATTATTATTTTTATTTCCCCCCAACCATAATGTTGTGGTCAGACAGTTCTGATAAAAGGAGACATTTTGACTGGGTAAAACTTTCTCTCATGAAGCCAGAACCCAACTTCTTATTCTGAGGCCTTTAAGGTCTATTCAAACATTTAGCCTAGGCCCCACTACTGTCACATATCTCAAAGACCTGCCAACATTTTTTAGCTTTCACATCATGGTTACAGAATCTAGCAATGAGGCAGCTTGTTCAGCCGCCTTACGCTAAACGCAGGCCGTGGGCTTCCTTTTTTGTAGTGGGAGGAGTTGATTTTTTCTAATACAAGGTTTTGGCTGAGCCCATCACTTCTGGCTTTGTTTCAAAAACAACAACAAGGCATTTGGCATCATTTCTCTTTACCATGTCTCTCTACCAGCTACTCCCATCAGTATCTCTAAGCCCTAATTGTTTTACTTCCAAGGAACTTCCCTCTTCTAAGCCAATGACCTGGAGGTTACAGCCCATGTGCGTGCAGGGAATTCAGTCTGGTGGAGGTGTGGTTTTCTATCCGATTTGTAGCTTTAAACTGAATTAATGTATGTGTCAAAACACTCTTTTTATCGAAGTATCTCCTTACTCATACAGCACAAATACCTAATACCATTGGTATGTGGTGGAATTGGTGAGAATTTGGCTACAGAACCACCAGTTTTGAAGCTCTAACATGCCAAACTTGCCAATCTTGATAATGTCAAATACACGCCAGCACTATTTTACTTCTACAGCAGGTCTTGTAGATGGGAGTAACTCAGAGGTCAATAGAATCTTGATGACTAAGATATTTCATTCTTCATCTATCACAAAAGTCTCCCCTAATTAGATGAAAAATGCAAATTTATTTCTTAAGTAAACTCTCTTTTTTACCTCCATCTTGTCAGTGCATGATGTCTGAGCAGTGAATTAACATTACACAACTGTAGGAATCATGCTTTTAGCTTCTCTTGTGCAACATGACATATATTTGGGAAGGTTCTGTTTGATGATGTAATTCTGTTCTCAGTTTGGTGAGGTGCTGTCTAACAATCCACTGCACTAAAACCATTGCTTGTCTGTAACCAGTTTACAGGTGTAGCGCTCGGCAAAGCACCCAGAAACCTAAGAAACAAACAAAAAATTCTCTCTATCCTGTCATCTGGTGTGAAAGAAGGAGAAATCTGGGGCAAAAGGTGCTTCACTTCATTGAAACATTTTATCACAGAATAAACAGTGAAAAAAATTCTGAAAAAAATATTCAAAATTATTTTCCTTCTGCCACACTTCATATTAAAAATGTTCTGGTTAACTTCCTTTGTTAGAAATAGTTTTTTTTTTTTTTTTTTTCTCTAAACCTACCGTATTAGACAAGAGAAATTCCTACGTATGGTGAATTTCCATCCTTTATAACAATTTTAGAAGTGGGTCTTAATACTCTTCCACCTCCCATATCATAGTGATTGTACGTGAAAGGTCATGTTCATTTTCTAAGCTTTCCCTGGGGAAAACATGCATTTCTACCATGTCTGCATTACAACTTTAGGACCGCCTTCACTACCGTTTCCTGAGCTGTGTGGGTATAATCTTCAATCTTCCTTTTTGTTTACTTGTCAACAATATTAATGCTTTCTATTTTCAGCACTTCACTTTCTTGCTACTCTGAAGCTATGTCAAGAGGCAAAAAAAAAAAAAAAAAAAAAAAACCCACATCAGTGTACTGAAATATGCAGTGTCTTCACCCTTAATTCCAGTAATATCTTTCATTATGCAGAGGTCCAAATTTTCTACTTATTGCATAAACTTACCATCAGTGTTTTCTATGTGCTAAATTACACACAGTTCATTTTTCTATTAAAATAGTAAACCAAATTTAGTATCAATAAGCAGGAGTCTATGACAAATATTTTCCAACTATTTAAATCTTTTTCCATATTTTTCCCATGCTTCGAAGTGTGCTAGACCAGGCAATCCTAGAAATCCTGTATGATCACTCTGATAAAGGACAGACATTGTAAGGTACGAAAACGACGACCGGTGCCCATTAGTACTGTAGTTTAGTTGTATCACTCTCTCTATTAGCCAGAAAATACTTCACACAAGCTAAGTTGAAAGTTTCCATTAATCACTGTCGGCAGCACAAGCCGATTCCTGTAATGCGCCTTTAATTTATGCAATCTACTCCACTTTGTTGAGGAACAGAGCACTTCGTGACATTAGACAGGAAAAAAATGACTAACTTGCACTATGAGATTTTTGCTGTAGTCCTTTACAATGTTGCTTTTTCACTATACATCAGTTAACCCCCTGGCTACTGGCAGTATAATCCATAACCCAGAAATGCCAACAGCCTTTGGTCTGGCAAGGTCCCCATCTTTACTAGATCTTTATCAAATTGTATTACAAGTAGTTGAACTCTTGGCAATGTCACTTGGATCTCTTGGGAATTTTAGCACTTCCCAATCAAAGGGTCCAGATAACTGACACGCCATAATGCTTCAGGGCTACTTCTTGAACTGTGATACCTCCTAGAACATGATACTGGCATTTGGTCACAATGTCTTTTTTTGATATTTAAGATTGACACTTGCTGCAATTACCCTTTCTGCAAGATTCTGCTCCAGAGATGCGCAGCCTCTCAAATTACTGACAGCCCTGCCACAAACCTGACTTTGTTCTCTTAACCAACTACTCCCCATGGCATTTCATTAAAGGGATATTTTGACTGAAAGCAGTCTTGCCAAATACCTTTCTGCTCATAAATTGGTTTGTCATTCCACTTCTGGCTCCTTTTGCTGAATGACATACAGATTTGGAAGTAATCCAATTAGCAAGTGGAGCAATTAATATCACAAACCATCTTCATGCTAACTTTCTGAGACAAGGAGTTAAACATTTTCTAGTGACATGAGATCTAAACAGTATATTAACAATTCTTACAATCATGCTGTCTCTTCCACCACTTAAAATCTATGCACCAGCCACTGCTTCCCATGGAGTCCCTCTGGGAACTCTACAGGATTTTTGCAATTAAACTCAGCTCAAGGCTTGTTTGTATGGAAGACCAAGATCCTGTCCCTCCACTGGTGCTAGGGTGTAGCACCAGTTTAACAATTAACAGCAACAGGAAAGGTCCAATTTAAGTCAACAGAGCTGAAATTTTTGGTTCTATTTGTTGTGTTTTGGACAAACCCCAGTTTGTCCAAGTTTGGAGCAGCTTAGTCCAAATAACAGCTTGGACAAACATCTGTCACTGTTGGAAACAACAGCGTTTCATTGCTTAGGAAGAGGTGAGACTAATATGCTAATATGTGCCATAAGTTTATTATCACTTCCTATATGTTTAGCAGAAGAAACCCTGAATGTTCTAGGAAAATAGTCCAAACAATAGACCAAGTTTCCTTCCCCTGACTTTTCTGGAAACTACAGTCAAATAAAATATTATTTGCACTAATTTTACAAAAGAAAGATTTTTGATCACTGAAATATCTTCCCAGGGCAATTTTATACTTGCCTTGCTACAACAATAAGCATCAAGGGGAAAAAAAAATCAGTTCCTTACAGAGAAGAAACTGTGTCATACCAACCTTTTAAAAGTGAGTCTTCCAGGATCAAAGCAGAACCCAGTAAAAGCTTAAGAAAAAACAGTACTGTTTTACATCAGGACTGAATTTAGCTCAAAATCTTTGGCTAAGACTTTCAAAGGTAGCAAAAGATACCGAAAAACAAGGACAACACAAGGTCAGAATGATGGAACAAAAATAACGGATAGAGGCTTTTTTCAGATGTTCAAAAGTTGTTTAATTAATCAAAATGCATCGTATATGACAAGAAATAAGGAGTGTAATGAGGCAAAGGCTCAGCAGAATTGCATGTCTGAGCACAGACTGAAGGATGAAATGAAGAAAAACAGCAAAACAAACAAAAAATATTAAACTAGTTGGTTGTCTAACTGTGCTTCTATGCACTTTCGTCCTTTGTGTAAATTATTTTTAGAAATAATTTCCTAACTCTTCTCAGACCACCTACAGCATATTCAGATGATCAATTTCCTGACAAACACACCAAAGATATTTGGGGGGACCACTTTTTTTTCCCTGCCGCAAATTCCAACCTGTGTGGTATTAGCCCCACACCAAACAAATTACTGCAGCCCAGGATGTGGACTTACGCTTGACCACATGATGCCAGTTGACACACTTGTTAAAGTGCTCAGTAGGTATCCAATGACCTATTGTACGTCCTGAAAGGCATTCCTGCTGGCAATCAGGCTGCATTTCAGCACATTGCCCAAAGGAATGGGCAACCTATGGCTTATTTGCTGTAGAGAGGTTCTCTCACTTTCACATGTTTCTAGAACAAATAGGAAATCTGTACTTTTTAAGATTAAATATTTGGACTTGCCTGGTTCCTTTCATTCTACTTGAATTTCTATTGAGGCCTGGAAATGCCCAAACCCTACTTAGTCTCACGGACAATTATAAGTGAGATGAGAAGGGTAACTCCTTGAAATCTCAACAAGCAAGAAAATCAATTTTCTGAGAGATAACAGTTCAACATTTTCATACTAAAGAAATCTGGAAAAGCACCCCTGAGCATAAGCTCCAACCCAGTTGAGAGATAAATATTGGCTATCGAAATAAAATAACAAAGTCCTTTACTGAGAGACTAGTTTGCACAGTTGAATAGAAGATTCCAGTTGGTTGTGGAAATTTCCTCACTCTCTTTCCCGCAAGCTTCTGAGCACTTACAAGAATATTATAAAAATAGGGATGAGGAAAAACAACTTTTACATATTTATTAGTCACGCTGGAATTACAGCATGTAATTACAGCTTCAATATCTTAAACATACTGAAGATTTTGTCAATTTGTCCAGTCTATTCCTACAAACATCTGCTAATGCTCTCTCTCTCTCTCTTTGAAAATGTGATTAGAGTGAGTGTTACTCATTCTAAAACAGCCAGAGTTTCATTCCTAGATGCCTTCCAGGCAGTTTTCTTCCTTCGATAGGCAAACAAGATCTAAATGGCAGATTGCACTCTTCTTTGGCCATAGATAATAAAAACTGCAAAAGAATTTGAAGGCTGTTTCCAGCCCTCATATGTGCTCTTCACCATACCCTTTAGTGCCATTAGGGTGAGATACCTGTAATACAGCAGATCTGTTTCCACATAGGGGCATCTCTCTATCCGTCTTTGGCTGCGTTGCAAGTTACCCCTGTGTTTCTGAATACAATGTGTTCTAGATACAACTACATTTGCCTATCGAATTTGCCTCTTAGCAATACATTTTATCCCTTCTGTATAAAGATAAAGCAAATCTAAGACAAAACTTAAACATTTCATATACTGAAATTAGAATAAAGAAATCAGAGAAATACATCATGTGCAATATGGCACTTAGCACCAAGACGTAATAGAAAAATGAACTTCAGTTCACTCGTGGACAAATCTTACTGCCTTGGCTCAGTAAGTCCCACTGGCTAGAGCAGTACTATGACTGAGAATAAGTCAGATCTTAATCATTTCATCCCCTTTTTTCAGAGAAGCACGGCTGGTAGGATCAGAGCACACCAACTGGGACATGCCATTTGATCTCTCCTATTTCCTCAAGTTTGAGACTTAAATAGAGCCTTAGACCATTGGCTGTCTCTGTACTAGTGCATTTTCTGACACCGAGGCCAACTAAGAACAGCCCATATCTACCCTATTATCCTACATTATCCACTAAAAACAGGAGGGCCATATCCAGGCTATAGTCCCAAGCTCATACCAGCTCCAGACCTGTGCTCAGAATCCATCTAGACAAGCACGGTTTGCCGAGGGCCAGAGTCACGTCAGAGCTTATGTTAGCACAGGATAGAGGACCATGTTCCAGTATTTGGAAGCATCACACCTGGCACTGCTTCATTCGCTAGCATCAAAGTAGCCTCCCCAGACACCTTCCCATTTATCACTGCCCACCACATCTCACTGTTGCCATAAAACTGGGGAGATCTTTTCTTTGGCTACTACACTGCTCAGAAAGGCAAGGCTTGATGAAACACTTTCAGGAGATACAGAAGTCCCTCTTTGCCTTGGTTGCTTATTAGTCAGTTAAATTAAAACCAAAGACAAAATAGTTGGTTTTTTTTTTAATTTTTTTTTAATTTTTACTTTTTTACTCTATTTCTCCTTTCACTTTTCAGATTGAGATCTTCCAGGCTACCATGGCATAGTGTCCTATTCAGTCCTAAGGAACATGGATCCTTTACGCAGTATTCAGAGGTTTGGGGGAATGCAGAACCCAGAACTCTAGGTACCACTCTAGAATAGACAAAACTCTTATTTTGTACAGAGGGCAAAAATCAGGCTATACAACTGCTAGAATTTTTGTTCTTTAAAAAAAAAATGTATTTTTTCAACTTCCTTATTGTCCTTTGACATAGCTTTATCCCAGATGCTTTAGTGCCTGTTATCAACTTTCTGCACTTCATAACTTCTGAACTATTATCAATTGTTGTTAGTGTCCCTTTTTCTATTCGCTATAAATTGCCTTTTTTATTATTATTATTTCTAATCTCTGTTTTCACTTCAACACTGAGCCAGAAAAGGCTTTTAAGTGTTTTTTTCCTTGACTACAGAATCATGGATTTTGGAATATCTGATGTACCTGTACTTTATAAGAACCCTCAATTTTCAGCCACACTTCTCACTGCTTTTACGTCTTTGCAGAGATGATATATTCATCTCCATTGCTGCTCCATATTTTAGCTGGCTTTCCTTACAAGAGTCTTTCATAGGAATAAATATTCTTAGGCTTGCAGTTGCTCTGTTTTTGTTTTTTTCCTCAGAATCAGCTGACTAGTAGCCCTAGTTACTGTACCCATCCTCAGTACTAGTTAGGCCACAGCTGAGTGTCTGAGGTCTACTTTTGCCACCTACCCTACCTAATTTGCCACCAAGCTGTCACAAATAACCTGCTGATAACCCAGTACCCAGTGCCTTGTGCACCTCGGATAAGATCATTTACATGTGAAAATATCCTGTCAGCATCTCAGTTTTAATATAAAACTAAAGTCATGCAAAGGTTGAGCTTAGAAGAGTTGGTTCTCCCAGCTCCCCTTACATTTAAGAGGTTTCCAGCATCAGCATCCCTAAATTCAAGCTAAAGTTCAAAGGGAAACTAGGGGAGAAAATTCTGTGGGGGCTGAAGATGGGTGATGCTTCCCAACAGCACCTCTCTGTGCAAGGAGAAGGTTTCCAGCTCTCAGTACCTTTGAAGAGTGGTGGCACTCTGAAATCTGGATCCAAATTTTGAATCTTAAGACCTTCAATTTTCCAAGTCACTTAGAGGAAAGTGGACAATTATTGATTTTATGAGCCCCTTGGGAAAAGTTCAGAAAGTGTGAGGTTATATTTGAAAATTGTTTGCAAACAGAAAAGGTTCCTTAAATTGCCTCTCCAGTTCACAGAAATAATAGGTTTCAGCAGAGTTAAGATGCTAGGAGTTTTAGAAGTGTCACTGGGAAAAAAATAATGGAAAGTGCTCAAAATGTTGGTACATCCTTGTAGCTCAGAGTGCAGTATATGCCTATTGTTACTTCTATGCACTAATTACAGTGAAAGGAAAAGGGCAACAATAAATAAAAACCAGATGGGGAAATGTCATCCAGTTAATCCAACTCTGTATCGTTCTAATTCACAGGAAACATTTTATTTCTGGGTCACAATGGCTAGTGCTACAACACATTTTATATGCTGGGAGTTTTTACAGCAGAGGGAGTTCTTACATTACATCTTTTCCTGACATTTTCTGACACTGATTTCTTTTCTCTGTACAGAAGATCATACACACATGCACAAACATAGGAACCAGGCTAGAATTATTTACTTTGCAATTTAGAAGGAACCCAGTTTGTCTGCCCATCATTCTCATTGTTCCTACTACATCAGTCAATAAATGAGAGGAACAACAATATTAATACAGAATCACTTCATTACAGTTTGCTCACAACTCACAGGGGACCGATCTGAAAGTCATTGACATCCAAATACTCTGTATCCCTCGGCTTTTGAGCATGGGACTTAGCGGCCCAAGTAACATCAGGTTAATAATTTGCTTTGCATGATGTCACCTCGCAGCTTTATAAATAAACATATTAAAAAAAAAAAAAAAAAAAAAAAGCAGCCTCATGCTTTGCAGATAATGCTCCAAACTCAAGCATCATTGTTTGAGCTCCTCATCTCAGACTGATCACAGGACTAGAAGCTGTTGGTGGGATGATACACGCACCAAGACAACCTCCCCTTCCATCACGTAACAGAGAGCACCCGGCTCCTCTACCTGCTCCTCCATCAATGAATCTAATCTGTTACCCTCATTTGAACAGAAAGGACTTCCAAAACGGCAGAGGAGGAAACGTAGAAGCCGCAAAGAGCCCAACCTTCATCTCCCCCAGCGCTACTGCAGGTTTCTCCCAAGGACCAGCACAGCCCTGTGTCCCTGCACCAAGACTTGGCTGTGATGGGAAAGGAGGGTCTGGGCCAGCCTTTCCCCAGCTGCCCACGCAGGTGACTCTTCATCTTACACTGCTGCTCTGGGGCTGGTGGGGGTGATGGCTTTTGGACCATTAGCAGTTACTGCCCAAGCTGCTGAGAGCTTCACAAGAGAATGAGCCAGAAAGGGTAACGGGGATGTTCAGAAGCAAGGACTCCTGCCTAATCCAAACAGAATTTTACAAATCATGGGCTTAGGTTTTGCTCAGCAAGTTTATCCTTAGGAAATCTCAAGTATCTGTTGCAAAAATGGGTACTTCTAAGCTTTAAGGAAGTTGGAATATCACACAAGCATACATTTTAGCACAGTAAAAGGTATGTTGAAGTGCAGATATTGAGTAGAGTTCTATATACTTCACAAGAGGCATCTAGCTGTTTATAGATAATATCTGCATTTCCAGTTTCTCCAAAATGGTAGGAGAGTGTTTTTGGAGTCTGAGGTTCTGTTTTACATATACACATACACCGGGAAAGCACTTCAAAACTGTGCCTAAAACAACACCATGCTCATCAAGGATGACCACAGCCATTTCAGAGCACTCTTCTAGAGTCTCAGAACTCACAATCCTCTTGCAAACGTGAGGGAGTGGAGAGCAATAACACCCCTGCTAGAGGCAGGTACTGGGAGAGGGTTACGACTTGCCCAGGTCAGACTGCAGCTTTATGGAAGCATCAAAAGGGGAAACTTTGCAATCAAATTCTTGTCCTCTCACCAGTACGACTCACCGTCCCCTCCAGACCGCGTTAACAGGATGTTCCAGCAAGAAACGGCAAGGCCTATGATAGAGTATATTCAGCTAATCCTACACTTTATTTAGCCAGACCTGGAAAAGTGGGCAACTAAACACACTTCATGAGGCTTGGATTTTTGTTTTTTATTTCATACCTTCCTTAGAAATAATTAAGATTCATCTGATAAGGCACTGCAGCACCAAGTTAAATATGCTCCAGCTCAAAATTCCTCCTAAGAGACACCAACAATAGAAACATATTTTAGNTCTCACCAGCATGACTCACCGTCCCCTCCAGACCACGTCAACAGGATGTTCCAGCAAGGCCTATGATAGAGTATATTCAGCTAATCCTACACTTTATTTAGCCAGCCCTGGAAAAGTGGGCAACTAAACACACTTTATGAGGCTTGGATTTTTGTTTTTTATTTTATACCTTCCATAGAAATAATTAAGATTCATCTGATAAGGCACTGCAGCACCAAGTTAAATATGCTCCAGCTCAAAATTCCTCCTAAGAGACACCAACAATAGAAACATATTTTAGATGGTTTTGAGCACAGTAGCTTCCTTATTTTATTTCTTCAAAACACCTCAATTTATCTTCAAACCTCACAAAACCTGGCCTTGGATCGAGCACAGCAGAAATGCAGATCTACTAGCTTGAGAGCCAGTTACAAAAAATGATACTCCCAAACCTTCCCAAAATGACACGATTCAGTCTCCAAATCCCCTTTTTCCATGGCAAGAGTGGATTATATTTAGCTCATGTTCCATTAAAAATTGCCTGCCTTTAAACAAGGTGCTGGGTTTTTTTTATTCTTTCTGCCTTCAGTTATATAAGACTTCACTGCTGTCTTCACTATGATAACACTCCAACAGTCTAAAAAATACATTTCAGGTGTTCAACATGAAGGAGGTTGTGTGAGTTTAACCTTCCTTGGGATCCTTGTGAGCTTTTTGTATTTAATACTTGTTTTATCTGAAGCCTGTGGAGGTTCTAAAATATTAGAAGACACAGTTTCTGAGAACTACCTTTCTAGTAGCCTGAAGATATAGCCTTGATGTTGGGCAACAAAGTTATTCTCTGTAAGCCCCTTGATGTTGTAAATGAAAAAGAGGATGGAGCTAACATCATCTGAACTTTGGGCAAACCATTTGCTCAAAAGCACCATCAAAGAACCAAGCCCTGCCAAAAAAAGAAAAAAAAAACCTTAAAAAAAAAAAAAAGAAACATACACAAAATGAAATTGGTGCAAATTAACTTCATTGTATTTGGAGACCTGCACAAAACAAAACCCACCAGAGTCTATAAAGGAAAGTCAGAGAAGACAAGGATTGAAGCTGCAGCTTCACAGTGGCCATCTTTTAACAGCCTTCCTTTTTCGACACTTTAACCTTAAAAAAAAAAAAAGAAAAAGAAAAAAAAACTTCCTATTGTTATGCCCCTATTCAACCTTCATTCGGAGTCATTCACTATGCATTAATTACCACTTTCCTCAATGCTCCGGGAAGCTCCCAAACATGCTCCTGTTTTCAAAGAGGCACACTTCCAGGCCCCAGCTTTTTATATGCAGAGCCTGCTGGATTTTTTTTTCCTCTGCATACTTTGAGATTCCCCTAAATTTTGCATACTGTAACTGTTCAGAAAGGGAGGGGGGGGGGGGGGGAAGACAAAAGGCTGATTTCATGCTTCCAGAGCAGTTGTTTGCATCTCTTTCATTTTTCCTTCCAGCTGTGAGAGGCAGCAGAAGGTTCTTTAGCAGGTGTCCTGCCTGCCCTATGGTAATTTTTAACTTTCCTTCACTTTCTTTTATGTGTCTTGCATTTGTAGAGACATTTTCTCTCCCTTCAGTGCCTTACTTATTGCTGGTTTTCTCTCCTTTTGTTTTTTTCCTCCTGTTGGACAAAATATCTGAATTTCCTCTATCATGTCACTCTGTTCAGCTGTAAACTCAGATTATAAAACATGAGCAAGACAGAAATGATTATTTCCTAATATATAAGTTAAATCTCTGCTCTTTCCCACTCATTTCATAGACTTTCAAAAGTTCCAAAATGCACAAGAACTAACACTACTGACAACATCACAGACAAAACCATCCCCAATACCAAAATCCAGTGTCCACAACCCAACATTAGATCAGATAAATTTTTTCCTGGATGCCAGTGTCATGGGCTCCGTGCATTAGCAGTCATAAGGACACCCATAGGTTCCAAGTGTGAATGAAATTAGGCCTTTACATAAGTCTTTGCAGGATTGTGCAATGAGAAACAGTTAGGAGTTACAAGAATACATTTATCTTTAAGGAAGAACAAGTGTTTGGCTGGGGCAAAACTGATTTGGGTTCCCCTTACTGATTTTGGTCCTATCATCTTTACACATGAAAAAACACTGTGAAAATAAAAGACTAATAAATAAAGCACAAGAAACTGAAGTAATGCCAAGAACTAAAAACCACTTGAAAAAATGTGAACATCTCCAGAGGAAGATGCTTTTAGATTTTACAAAAGCACAAGTCTATATATTTTCAATATAATATATAATAACCTTATTCTGCAAATACACAAATAATGTTAATCAATGCCCCAAATGCATTTTGATAAAATCACATTCTGTATTTTTTTCTAACGTGTATAAATTAAACAACAACAGCTTATTTGAAGTTAAGAAGGACCGTTATTGATTTTATCCAGGTTAAAAGGTCACTGCCATCTCCATAGCTTTACGGTCACAGCAGTTTGAATAATCACATCACAGCGCAAATGCCTCTGTCTTCATTCCTCACAAAAGCCCTTATTCACTCAAATTCATGCAGGTGATATTTGATAAATAGTGATGCACTTTAATTGTTTTTAGTGTTGTGCAAACACTGTATCATTGCTCTTATTGCTACAGTATTGCTAAGTGTTGTTAGAATGATAATCATTTATTTAAATAATTGAGTAATGATGGGGATTTTTTTTGGGGTAGTTTCTCCATAACAAAAATGGTTTATGTTAAAGGGTAAGAGTCATAACTTTCATTCAAAGGTACAATATAAAAGAATGAAAAAAAATTGCTTGTTTGGTTAAAAAAAAAGAAAAAAAAAAAGAATGTATCTGGATTATTAATTCAAAAACCACATCAACTNGAAAAAAAAAATTGCTTGTTTGTTTAAAAAAAAAAAAAAATGTATCTGGATTACTAATTCAAAAACCACATCAACTTCCCCTCTTTAATTATGTGATGCTATACCAACAGCAACCAACTGCTTAGAAAAAATATTTCTTATTTCTGCATCAAAGTTGTATCCAAGAAACAATAAAGGAGGAAGCAAGTTGCATGAGAGGTCTGTTAATTGAAAAGTTGTCTTTTTGCTGAGGGAAAAAAAAGCCCTAGTTCAATCAGGACAGCTCTAGTGAAAGGAAGCACCCAGATCAAAAAAAAAAAAAATCTTAGATAAAAATATTTAAAACTATTCTAAATTACCACTTTTTAGTAACATGCTAACTACAGAAATATGCAAAAAAAAGGTTTATATTTTCCACTGATCTCTCAGAACTTTTGGGCAGATACCTTCATAAAGTGAAACAAGTGATTTTCATAAATTCAGTGCATTTTGAAAGTGCCCCTTGGCTCTTCCGCAGGGAGACACCAGATTACCCCTTCCCCTTCCCTGCTCTGCCCACACCTGCAAAAGCTTTGAGGCCTTTTCATCTCCCACGCTGCAAACGAGCACCCACATCAAGCTCCAATTCTTGCTCAGAGTTCCTCAAGCTGCAAGGACACCCTGGCAAAGGCTCCCGCTCATCCCGGAGGATCAGACCCCAGCATGAGGCCATGCCCCTTCCTCCTGCAATTCCAGCCAAGGCACTCAGGCTTCTCCCAGGGGCAGGAATCTGCAAGCAAACGTGAGCGCCGCGGGACTAATCCCTGGAGGACAATTAAACGTGCAGGTCGTGGCTTGCAAAAGCAGCATCGAGTTCTGCATCTGCTGCTCTCAGACTGTACAAACTGTGTTTTCTGGTGAGCTCAATAGATTTAAAAATAGGAGTGTGGATGGGCTTGTTTCATCATCGCGCTGTACTCAGCACAGCAGCACTCTGACTCACAAGTGGGGTTCCAAAGTGCTACAGCAATATCAACTGTTTGCATTTTTCATAGTTCTAGGATGTGTTCTTCAACTGAAGAAATCCCACTGCAGCTGCCTGGCAGATGGTGAGACACTGTCCAAGAAGGATCCTCTGCGTTGTCCCATTTTTTTATACCTGTTCTCATAGCA
Organism: Crypturellus undulatus; assembly: GCA_013389825.1. Classification (NCBI taxonomy): domain Eukaryota; kingdom Metazoa; phylum Chordata; class Aves; order Tinamiformes; family Tinamidae; genus Crypturellus; species Crypturellus undulatus. The sequence goes on from VWPW01014091.1 coordinate 195,784, forward strand.
TTACAAGCTGGCAGAGATGCACTGGCTTAGAAACATCCTTGGATGGACACAGAATGGCCAATCCAATGTTCCCATGGAGTGACTCTGATGTTTGCATATTTAACAAACATGCAAAGTTGAAGTATTAAAGTGTTTTAATAATTTTTTAAAGCCTGCCGAATGCTGTTTGGTGAAACAGAGCTGCTGAGCACAAGAGAGACGACCTGCACAGTTGCGTTACTAGACATTGCATCTTCCTTCTTAGATTTTGCCCTTATAACTCAAGCCCAAATAAAACATCCTTTAAAAGGAGAAATAAGTGCCAGCCTTTGCTTACAAAGAAAATCCTGATCTGAGTTGCTCAGTCTCACTAAACCTTTCAGTCTCACCAGTTTCTCAATGGCTGATGTTCTCCTAAAGCCACAACTAGTGAAAACAAGAATTCCAGCCTTCATTTGAGAAGCAGGTTTAGCCATCAGGTTTTCCAAGAGGAGTTTGAAAAGCCAGAGGATCCCCAAGACTGTAATCAACGTACAAAGCAAAATGTCCCAAACTGACAAAGGTGTTGACCATGTTAAGCCACTGTAGCAACAGAGTCTCCCACTCAGGGCCACCGCAGTGCTCGGCCCTGGCAGCGCCAGCAGCAGGACCTGGGCGATCTCGGCTGCCCAGCAAGGGCTGTTTGCTCTATAGCCACTCAGCTCGCCACATCCTGCTCCCACGTGCGGAAAGAAACCTCCATTCTTTGGACCATACAGTCCTATGGTTCCAGTGAACTTCAAAATAGATAAAATAAATAAATCAGTGATGCAGGTGACAGGGAAGCCCAAATTCCCTCGTTCCTCCCTCTCTCCCCATTTAACTTCTTAATTTTTCAGGACAGCTTGCTGTGGGTCCCCAAGAGCTTACCAACCCCGGCATATGTATATATCCAGAAACAACATAATTTCTTAAATAAAACCAAACAAGAACCCATCTCCACTCTAAACACAAAAGGGTGCATTCAAAAACACAAGTGTGGGGGCAACCCTTCTTAGGAGAAACAAGGCAGTACACCCAGACAAAAGGTCTCCTGGCAGCCTCTCGCTGTTATTTGCCGCTAACGTATATTTTCCCAAATTATAGAGCTGCAGAACACACTCCAGGCTGCGTGGAGCAAGCGCCTTTCATGAAGAGCAGCCAAAGCGCCTATTAAAACTGAACATTTAACTAATTTAAAAATAGATCTATATTTGGTTTATGTTTTGGTATACAAGGTAAAACAGCTTCTGCTGTTTCATTACACTGTTGACTTTAAAGAGAGGGATAATTAGGAATGTTGTGAATCTGCCTGCGTGTTTGGTTACAAATAAACAAAACAAATGTAAAGGGAAAAAAACTAATGCAATACGTAGAGCCAGAAGAGTCCTATACCAGAGAAGTTTTGGAGGACTCTGTCCACTAACCCTCACCCATCAGTAACGCTGGCAGCAGTGTGAGGAGCCAAAAATCCTTACAGCTTTAAATTCAGCAGCCCTTTACACTTTCTGCCCTAAATCCAACCTTCGTGCCTGTGTGCAAGTATTATCCTCCAACAGTTGGGCCCCCAGAATATCCTGCATCCAGAAAGCACGATTAACCCTGCATTCTTTATTTAATCTACATCTAAGCTAATAAACCAGGGAGGACGTAGCAGTTTCTTCACAACAACAACAGGATCATTTCAGCACAGGGAAGAAAAACTGATATAAGAAAGTTAAGTCTGATCACCACAGCTCATAGAGATACTTTCCCCCTCTGGATGTATCGCAACCATTCCATTTCTCTGCAGACGCTTCAATATTTTTAAATCATTTGCTAGCAGCTGATTTAACAAGGGTAACACATCTGATCTTCTGGTAAAACACAGAAGAGAGTCCGCATTAAGGACATTGGCCACCTTTGCAGAATTGAGAAAGCCCCTTTACAAACTATCAGGCAGAACTTTTGCATAAATGCTCGAAGCTTCCCCTTCGGTTGACAGTTTGCAATTTACACCTGAGCCTCCAAAGCCAGTGGTCACCCCTGCAAACACTGTGCACAGTTGGCGTCCGAGCCTTGGGCCTCCAATCACTACTGCTTCTCCCTCCAAAGCCTTTTTTTAATGCTCTTATAACATATGCAGAAGGTGACACAGGCATTTAGACCTGTACACATGGAGTGAGAAGATGGAAAATATGCCCATCACTTCCTATAAAACACTCCGAGCATTGAAAGGATTAACAAATATCAGTTATATGCATATATTTATAAATATAAGAGAATGAGCCAGGACTAAGCTAGTAGTATACTGCCCCGCATATAAAAATACAAGTAAATTGGTTCACTGCAGCCTTATGGCTACTTCATAAGGCTAGAACCTAGGAGACCTGAGGGTAGAGCTCCGCTGCTGAACTTTCATTCATGTTTCATTTAAACCCACTGGCACTGACCTGAACTAAAGTGCCCAAGCTGCAGGGAAGGTAACCTTCTAGTCCAGGAGCTGTAATCCTTATGCTGCTCCATTAGATCAGCCTGTGCAGCCTCCTCAGCTTAAACTGGAAAGTCTTCGCTGGAGGGACTCTAGCTCTACTTTTACAGTGTCCAGCACAAAGAGGTCAGATATTTCTTATTCTCTTCTAGACACTACTATAGTTTAACTAAATATCCTATTTTCAATGTTTATATGGAAAAAAAGCTTGAAAGTACCTTGACTGCGCATGTATTCGGAATGCAGATCACTTCATTCCAACTTAAATACTTTTGCACTTAACGTAGCAGACTGTGTATTAGCATTTAAGGTAAAGAGTGTGTTTTTGAAAGAAAGCTCCTGATGTGCCCATTTACTGTGCTTTGGACAGTGCTCTAAGACTTTGTGGTCTTATAGCACACAAAATGGGATTGATTTCAGGTGAAATTAAACTGGAAGGAATACTCTAGGAGCACATCAGATTCCACCCAAAATATACTATGTATAGAAATGTACACACCCCATTTGGTCCATGAGGCTAAAGGCAACGTGAATAAAGACCACCCAAACCACACGTTGGAGATGTCAGGTCCCCAGCACCAGCCTTCACACACTCTCACTGCATTGCACTACCTGCCATGGTCAATATAACCTGCAGGGTCTGGTCTCGCTGCTCCAAAGCGCTCTCAGGCTCTAGCACCACCTCCATGAAACAACCTACTGCTCTCCCCTCACACATGGGCAAAAACGCATCCTGGAAGTTCATGTACGGTCACTAAGCAAAACATGAACTTTCATTTCCTTTTAACCTTCTTTGTAAGTTTTCTCTTTAAAAATCACATCTACAAAACTTTTTGCCATTTTTCCTTTTTTTTTCTTTTTCTTTTTTTCTTTTTTCTTTTTTTTTAATAACTCAGCCAGGAATACTGTTAAATAAAGCAGCATATTTTAGCTGAGGAGAAGCCTGAATGCCAAACCAATCTCCTATCCATCCTTCCTCAATCAACTAGGTACCACCTATTTTCAGAACTACTGTGGCTGCATCCCCACAGGGTCTCAGCTTTCTGCTACACTTAGCATACTGCTCTTTTCATGTGAAATAGAATAATACATTATTTTCCCTCCCCCTTTTATTTCTTAACAGAAAAAGAGCAGAGTGATTCACTTGACCAAGGTTACATATGATGTTTGGTGACAAAGCAGGAATTCAGGCCAAACATGCAGATTAAAAAACATTCTACTCTATTTAATTTGTAGTTCTCAGGCTTAATTTCTGCCACAGCCCTTGGTTGTTTAACTCTCCAGATGTTTACATAGCTAATGAACTGACTTTTAAATACCTTTTTTTTCTATACTGAACTTATTGCATTTTATCTCATGCTTTCCCATTTGAAATGCCTACACAGTACTAAAAATGTTTAAGTTTCAGCGCACTTTCAGGTAGCAAAAAACAGAAACAGCACATACATAGGTGCAAATTCACTCTTGTGGTCAAATATACAAGTATTAAGAGAAGTGAAAGCAAACACTCATCTAGTGTTAACTGCAACGAATTAATAGCACCAACCTCACTAGTCTGACTGCCTTAATTGTGTGCTGATTTTCACCTGTTCACCTGATTTTTACCATCATCAAATGGGGAAATCTACCTCAACAAAAAACAGTGCCCCGAACGAGAGGAGACAATGATGTGTATATGGCATGCCCCAGGCTTAACCAAACACTAAAAATGCTTAAAAAAGAGTGCTAAAGGAAAACGTAACACCAAGTAGTGATTACAGAGAATGGCAACACACTCTGATCTAAGTGGCACATAACCATTGCCCTCTGTCAAAAATCAGGACCACTTAACCCAGGACTATTAATAGCTAATAGCGCTTCTCCTTTCGCACAGAAAACGCCAGTAAAGCTTCTTGCTTTGGAAAGATGTAGGATGTAAAAAGGATGTAAAAATTGCTCTGAAAAATGCATGCCAAAATAATGGCATCCATGCTCTATGAGCAGGTGACACTTCTGTTACAACTGGGAGGATCAATCCTGCTTACATTCAGGACCTGAAGGATTAGTGCTAGCTAAGCCAGGAGTAAAGCTAGTCTGGAGAAAGAAGGGCCAAACTTAAGGCCAAAGAACACTATTTAGTGGGCTACAGTCCATATAATACAGACTTCATATACGACAACAGTTAACTGCCCATGGTATTAAAAGCAAATAAATTGTTTCTAATAGGTACCTATCCCTCTCTCTTCTCCTTGGTGGCTCTTCTAACAACCTTCCTTTCTAGATTATCTCAACTTGAACCCTGCCAGTGACATTAACCACAGCTTAGAGGATAAACAGGGTTCTGCTTCTCTTGGTCACCTTGAGATTCATCTGGAGCTCTTTCTCAGCAAACGCAGCTGGCTGTACCCTGTGGCCTGGGATCATTTTGGTACATTTGTTCTGTCCTGTCTTCAGCTCCCAGACCTCGGGGCTGCCTGAGAGAATCTCCCCATCATCATGGTTTGTGATACATCACTCCCATCCTGCCTGGTGACTCATCTTCCACATGATGGTTTTCAATATGACTGCTCAAATTTGTTTCTGCAGAACAGTGTTAGCACTTTATTCATAACTGATCAAGGGGATTACATGCTTCCTTTTTGTTCTATTTTTTTTAGCTTTATTTCTCTGTTTTGTCTTCTTTGAAACCTCGCCATTGAAAGAATTAAGTTACTCGGCATTCCAACATAGGTAAAAGTTCTTCCCATTTGTGAATAAAGAGATATCTTTCTATCCTGCTGCTAACAAGCTCAGCTTTATGAAAGATTTTGGACCAGGAAAGATTCAAATCTATGAATGTGTACTCAAAAAAAAAAAAATACACATTTTGATCACTTTCCTATTTTGCCCTTCCACCTTTTTTGTTGAATTAAAGAAAAAGAATACTCATGAGTATTTTCTAGTTGCCCTTGGATTTCTTCTTTTCTTTGCAGGTTAGTTGACATGAAGGTTTCCTCACGATCCAATCTGCTTTGTATTGCTTTCAAGACGTGATGACTGGGATTGTCTGCTCAGAAAACCAATTGGTTTACTGAAACAAAAGACTGTAATTTCCACATTTTCCAGTACGGCAGTTTAACTCCTCCTTTGTCTGTTAGACTATATGAACCCAATCAAATCAAATGAAATGACTAGAGTCAGACCTGCTGCGATATAAAATATAGAACAAGACATTTATGTCACCAGCGCTCAGCTACAGAACCACTTTGCACAAGAGGTATTTCACACTANTGCTGCGATATAAAATATAGAACAAGACATTTATGTCACCAGCGCTCAGCTACAGAACCACTTTGCACAAGAGGTATTTCACACTAAAATGACCAGTATTTTAACCACAAAATCCTCTTTGTTAAGGTTTTGACTCAGGATTAGGTCATCAGTCACCTATCGATGCAAGTCTTTCCCTCAACAGTTTCATGTTCTTAGGATAAAACAGTTAGCACTTCTGTTTCCAGCCACATGCTTTCCTCAATACTTCAATGTATTATTTATCCACCTGCTATTTCCAGTGCACCACATTTTCATCTGGGGTTTCAGCAAAACTTGGAACAGTGGTACCAAGGCTCACATCTGGAAAAAACAACATTACAATATAAAGATGGTGTCCTTCCTCAAGGAGCTGAAGAACAGGAACAAGCAACCTGGGGAATGCACTTGGAGACACACAGATTTGCCTCATTAGCACCTCAACAGCTTTCCAAAGACATGTTCGTTCTTGCCCTGAGGAGACTATATTTTAATTCAAGACAAAATAAAATTGCATGTGACCATCAATCAGTGGGATGATGACCAAATCCTGATTATTGCCAGGTCTAAGTAAGCACGCAACTGCACTGGGCCATCTGTAACATTGGCCAAACAAATCCATAACTTCCAAGTCCATAACCATGCATGTGCCAGGTGCGTTTACTAATTTTAGAGCTGTATGTAAAGGTCAAAATTTGATAATTATACATCTTAAAAAATAAATAAATAAAAGGAAAA
>VWPW01014093.1:2985-29312 GCA_013389825.1 Crypturellus undulatus
TTTTTTTTTTTTTTTTTTTTTTGCACATGAGGGTCTAATCATCTTAGTAAGTGATTCAGACTTGTAGTGTCCTAACAAGGTAATTAAGTATCAATATAACTGAACTAAAGCTGCTAAAATGCAGTTCATGGAAGGTAAGGCTGCATATGGACAGCAAGACTCCGGGGTCCTGTCCGGTTCATGAGCCTGTCGCAGTGAGGTGACAACCTCTTGTACAGGCAAGATCTGGCTGTGAGTTTCTCCCCTGCTTCCTTTTCCCCAAGGCCCTTGTTCCCGTGAAGGGTACATGCTCTAGACAGGTCCATGCCAGGAGCCTTGGGCACACCAGGATGCACATTTGCCCTGCATTTCAGACATGAACTCTCTGACTTTCCCAAAGCAGTCTTGTGTCCTGGTATGCTATAACCACTAGAAACAGACATCATTTAATATGGGGTAATCTAATCTCACTCTCTTTTGAAGAGTTTACATATATACGTGGGAATAGCCATTGCTCTAGCAAGCCAGCTATGGCTACGTGTGGCAATATTGCTACTGTGGCCTTGATAATAATGGCCCTTTCATTTCTGGATGCTGTTCTGATAATCTTCTTGTTAAGCTGTTTGTTTTTCATAGCTAGGAAGATGTAGCCTATCCTGTTAAGTGGTCAGTTTAGTCCCTTCAGCATAATCATGTGTTCAAATTAATGTGCTGTCATGCAAGAGACATATGTTAGAGAGCAGACTCTATATTGTCACAACATCGGCTGTTGAGATTTGAGAATGAAATAGCAGTCCTCAAGGTGGCCTTCAGGGAAAAGAATAGCACATCTGGTAGCAAGCTCACGGATCAGCATCTGCAGCGCTTCAGAAGCAGACAGATACTGTCAGGATCAACTACTCACAGATTTTGTATCACCATTATGTGAAATTTCTGAGCATGTTAAGGATGAGTTAGAGCATCAGCTGGCACAAACTGGATGTGCATTCATATCCTTCGTTATTTTTTAAATAGAAAAGCTTTTTATCTGATAAGCATGACTTAAGGCTGTTTTACCCATGATGTTCATTTTGCTGTGGCTGACATAGTTAAGGAGTACAAACAACCAGGATGGGCAAGTTATACTGGATGCTTATACTGATGTCTGTCAAAGTCCCTCAGACCACATCTGTTGTTAGGTACTTTTAGGCACAGAGGTTCGACTAGCTTGCTCATCAGCAGCAACCATTCATGCTTTAGAGGCAATTCTAGTTATGAGGTGAAGCACTCTAATTCAGACCTCTTTCTTCAGGGCTTTTCTCCTCTTGCGCAGTGAAGACATCTTCTTCCATACCTGGCTATCGTGGTGGAGGTGCTGCAGGCCCCAGCTCCACAGCTCAGCTCACCAGATGCAAGTTCCTCCCCTCTCAGCTCAGCCCACGTGAAGGAAGACCTGAACATTTCCTAGTCTGCTGCAATGCGAAAGTTTGCTGTACAAACGGGCGAATCCCACTGACTTCTTGTTGAAGAGCAAGGCTCAGTGTCACGCTTCCCATTCCCCCACTTCTGCCTGAGAGCAGTAACGTGCAGCTGGGGGGAAGCAGTGACTTCCTCTGCTGTTTGTAGAGCAAATTCATGCCTGTCCATAGGACTGCCTGGCCTCACTCAAGTGTCAGGAAAAGAGGCTGTCAGCCCCTGCCCCTTGTTGTTGCCCTCTCGTGATCTGTTTGCAGAGGTGCTTGTGCAAGCACCCTATAACCCACTTCAAATGAATGGGGTTAGAAAAGGCTCCTGCGTAATCCATTTAAGTTAATGCTGGCTGGGGTTGACCAAAGTAGGGTAGGGGGTGTCCGCATGAGCCGCTCCACAGGCAGATCTGCAGAGGTGGCAGTTTCCACCAGAGGAAGCAGGACGGGCTGAGCGGGAGGAGCGGATCTGAATCAGCACCTTCCTCCCTCGGCCGTCTGCGCGCGGAGGCGGACGCGGCCCGCATGGCCCACGGGGCCGGCCCGGCCGCCCGGCGGGCTGGGAGCGCTCCCGAGGCTGCAGGGACGCGGCTCTCCCACCACGTGCTTCTGTCAGCAGAAGCGCTTGGTGGAGACCAGCTGTTATCTGGAGAGCACAGGAGCCACTGCAGGCTCCTCCTGCGCTTCTGTGGGACAGCTGCCGCTTGAGCCAGGATGGTGCAGGCAGAGCTCAAATTTATGCCTGAAAGGTAAGTATTCAAGTGGATTCTCAGCACTTGCACACTACTTCCAATGCCTGAAGCAGCGGCGTGCACACACATTGTTCCTCTGATGTCTACAGTACAGCACCTTCCTGGAGAACGTGTCTCTTGCAGAGCTGCTAGAGCTACGAGGCTTGCAGGCCCACCTGGAGCACGCCTGGAGGCTGGGATCGGGCTTGGGATGTCCTTCCTTCCTTCCTTCACTGCCTTAGCAGTCCTTGTCACCGGGGTTGCAAGTGTTCACCTGGCCCTTCAGTTGCACTTTAACTTCAAATCTGAAAGGCTGGCAGCTTTCACAAAACTTGGACTACGTTAAAAACATGAGAGGATCAGATGTAGGTGATGTGTGGGCGTGTGGGCAGCGAGGATGTCTGTATATATCACCTGCCAAGTCGGTGACTTTGTAGTGCAAGGATCGCTACTAACAAGACTGGAAATGTGTCCTAATAATCACATCCTGGCTGGGTGTTTTCCTCTGCAGATTTTACTGAACCCTTTCTGTCATTATGAAGAGGGAATAAATCAAAGGTTCAAGCAATCTTGCTACTCTACAGATAAATGACGCTTCTCTCACTCCTCTCACACAAGGGGGATTTTCAGGCCTTGCTCAGGCACCAGCAATGCCTGCAAGGCGTGCAAATCTATGAGGAGACACCTACTGCTCTGCGCCCGCAGAGGCACGGAGAAGGACGAGGGGCCTTCAGGGCACTCGCAGCCTCATGCTGACTCTCCTCCCTCGCCTCTCTTCCCACTTCTGGATGGGAGCAGTGGGAACGAGGAAGGGTGCCCCCGTGTTTTCTGAGGAATCCCGATTTCTAAGGATACAGCCAAACTCCACCCCCCTTGTGCTGCACAAAGAGAGGAAGCAGGGCAGCGCACCTCATCATACACACTTAAAATCCCATATTTCTCTCTTATGGTTGTTCTCACTTTTCTTTTAAAACAGCTAGGGTAAATCTGAGTGCCCTAGAGCTAGCTTTCCCTCTGTATAGTTTACTCTTGTTGATTTAAAAACAAGAATTATGAGGAAGATTTGCCAGCATATCATTCGCTATGCAAAATGCACACGCAGCTGCTTTGAACTAATTCCCAGCAGAAGTGCAAAGGATTTTGAGACTTGCAGATCCTAGCAGGCTGCTGTTTTCTGTGGATGGAAATCTGTATAATGTGCGCTTCTCTAGAGATTGCTCCCAGCCAGCTAGGACTCTACTATCCTTCTTCAACCCCCCCGAGACATATTATCGGCTTATGGGAAGGGATCCTCCTGGACCAGGCAAGTTAATTAGCTTTGCTTGGGAATGCCTGCCACTGAAACAACTAGTAATTTTTTTTTTTTTTTTTTGAGGGAAGGGGAACTCTCTTTAGAGTTAAAAGCATGAAAACATGCTAATTTGTGTGAGCCTTGATGTTTATTTCTCTTCTGTGGGGCATCACTGTTCTCCGTAAGCCGAGCAAATTTTCCAGGAGCTCCACTTCAATTTCTGGAGTTGTAGCCTGAATCCTAAGCTGCGTGCAAATCAGGTGCTGCTAATTCAGAGCAAGAGCGTTTTATCCTGTCTGTCTCTCACTTCATTAGTTTCAGAGTAGCCGAGAATTCACTGTCACTGATATTTTTTTCAGGTAATGAAACCATGATCTAATCCAGGACCAGAGTGTAAACAATTGGTTAGCTGTAGAGACATGTAAGGTAACTAACACCATTAACATAACACAGGCCACTTACAGGGGAAGCAAAGCTTTTCCCGCGTTGACACAGCAACGTCCCTACTCCTTCACAGCAATGCTAACATCATCAGTGAGCTCTTCTCCTTAGCAGCAGGATCAATTCAGTGCCCCATAAATCTTATTATGTATTCTCTTCATTCCTCGGAGAAGTATCATGAGGGTTAATTATTTCTCTGCTCTGACTCAGACAGTGATTTCGTGCCAGAGGATTCTGGCAGTGAGGATAATCCTAGTGATACCCTCCGCAAGGAAGAGGTTGTTCGCGATGCCGATGAGGAAGCACTGGAGGAAGCTGGCCTAAAGGTTGATGCAGAAGTTGGAAGACTTGACTTAAAGCAGACAAAGGAAAGGGGCTGGAAACTGTATTGTCTGCTAATGTGGCCTCCCCAATAGATCTCTCAAAAAACAACTGCTTGCCTCCCTCCCCTCCACAGCATACACTGCAGGCTGCCTCTCCCGGGGCTGAGCTGTGCTCGAGGGAGGGAGGAGATGGGCTTGGAAGTGCGAGTGCCCAGCGTCGCTCCCTGGGGAGACGTGCAGCAAAGAGCAGCTTCCAAACACGAAGCGTCTCGCTACAGCTGGGCTGCCGGAGAGGGGCTGAGGCCCCATCCTGCCCAGGCTCCTGCAAGAGCATCGCTCAGGAGCCAGCTAGCACTGCAAACTGTAAATACATTCAGCACAGTACTCTATGACCAGTGATCTGGAGTTAGACACTGCATGAATAAAACATATTTTCAGTATACCCTGTCCCTATCAGTATTTTACAAACTTGTGGTGAAAGACCAGTGTAAATGTGCTCCGAGGGATAGAGGGGCTTCCTTTATGTTCTCTACAAGCACATAGAGGCAAGCACAATTTAGCCCTCAATGTGTTTCCCCAGTCCCAAAGAGATTATTTTTGTCTCCCATTCTCATGCGGTCTCCACGGCCCAGTTTAGATGCATACAACGACATAGCACAGATAACTGCTTTCAGTACACGGCACTGGCGGTTCATCAGGAAGTGTTCCTGCTCTAAGGCAGCACCGATGGGGCTTCTGTTCTGTGCTCCAGAAGGGAAGCACACAGGATTATCATGGATCACATCCTTCTTTGGCTAGTCAAATGGTAAAAACAGATATTTGAGTTGTTTCAGCCTGTGACCTTCTGCTGGGCTCCCTGATGGATCTCACAGCTTTTCTGTTGCTCCTAGTTTAGATGCAGGATTCTCCAGTTCCCCCTACAACCTATGTTCTCTCTTGAGCTTTTTCCTAGCATTTGGGCCCTTGGGAGACAACAGCCTCCGCTTGGTTTCTCTGTGGCTGCATAGCCAACCACGGCAGTAATTCACTGCCTTCATTTGGATCCCCACTCCACTGCACAGACCTAAAGGTCTGTTCATCCTCCTGGATGCCTCCAGGAGCAGGACAGCAGTCCCTGATGCTCTCTGTCACCATGGCCTGTTATAGCAAACAGTAGTTTGCACATTTATCATTCAATCCTCAATCTGTTTCACTGCTTCTGGCATCTTACTGTTGCTGTCTTGTTCCCAACTGTGCTACAACCTTCTGCTTGCTCAGCATCAGCTCAGGAAAGGGTTCCTAAGTCTAGGAGCTTTTCACTAAAAACTTTTCAGATTCTCCCTCGTGCTGTCTAGCAGTGACTGACATTATTTACTCCTTTTTTGTTGTTGTTTGTTTGTTTGTTCCTTGCCATAATACGGTTTTCCTTGGAATATTTCTAGTTGCTTCTGTGGGGCCCATTCTGGAACCTTATGGTATTGTGAGGCTTTCTGTGGCCACTCTGGCATGGTGAGGCCTCCTGCTCTTCTGAATCACTGTGAGACCTTGACATATATATCTGGTTCAACTTCCCTGACGTCCTGCAGCCCTATGCAGCCCGTTCCTATGTCCTCAGCCTTTGCCTACATCCTTTCATCCTTCTCTGATGTTCCCTGACTGTTATCTGGCTCTCTTTGATCTTTCCTCGTTGAATCACAACACTCTCTTAATACCCCTCACTATATCCTCCCGGATCTTCACAGGCACCTCTTGCTCCCTAGTGGCTATTTCCACATTTTTGTAAGTTTGACTCACAGCATCTTCACTCATCTACAAATGATAACAATCCTGTAGCTGAAAAGGACCTCCCTGAACAGTGCAAGGTCAAGCACTTTGTTTCTTGGCTATTTTTTAAATACAATACATAGTTGCCTTAAATAATTTTGTGAATCGGAGGTTGTTACAGCCTTCACAAAAATACATGTGAGTAGTTCAAGCCTCTTATTACTAAGTGACCAAATTGAGGTAGGATTATGTCATGATGAGTTCATCCAGCCTGTAAAGACCCATCAGACCCTAACACTGGCAGTGTTGTTGAAAATGTGATCCATAATAGCAGTGCCTTTGCCATTAATAACATATGCCTTTAATAAGGTGGAACTCATTGCTCAATGCAAGTTAATATGGGTAAGATACTTGAAATATTTGGGTGATGTGTACTGTAGAAGTTCAGACTATTACTATCTTTATACTGTACATCTTTAGACATAGTAATTAATAAGAAAAAACTGAGCTGTCTCTGATAAAGCAACTTTTACCTCCTAAATTCAGAGTTTTCAAACAAAAAAAATGAATTCTGAAGTTTATGAAGCTTGATTCAAATGTAGTATTACCCCATGAAATAAAACAAGCTACATTTCTTATTAGCTGTTCATTTAGTGGCACCATCATCATCATCATCGACAAACTCATCTGAGGTGGTACAGTGTAGACTAAATGCATCTGCTGTACGTGGATATTATTGCAGAGCTGCTATACTTCAACTCTCTCCATCTTTGTCTTTTTCAAATTCACGTTGTCTCTTTCCATTCTTATTGCCATTTTCATTATATACTGAGTGCTATATCTGAATTTAGGCACTACATCTATTTAAAATTATGTTTTTGTGATACCCGCATGTGTCTGTTTGAATGGTATGATCATTTGCTCAACGTTACTTTTCTAGAGTTCACAATGCTTGGATTCAGTAAGAAACCCAGAATAAGATTAGTCCTATAATTTGTCTTGGGCATGCATGCGCCCCGCCGGCTTCTGCTTATAATTACTACAAAAAGTTCTCGTGACATAAAACATCCAGCCTTTCAGAAGTGTGCAACTGATTTGGTAGTCCCTTAGTCACGAGGGCTGTTGTTATACCTTGCATGAGAAGTTGCACTTAACAGCATACGTGCTTATGTGCTTACTTTATTTCCGCTACAGCTCAAGGTCCAGAGCAATCAACAACACTTTAAAACCAGATTTATTACTGCTTACGTACCACCGAACTGCAGGAGAGGCAGGGTAAGAATGTCCCTGGGTAGAGGGGGTATATTTATCTTTGTCCAAAAGCCCCGTTTAGCAGAAGGGGAAGGAGGTATACCTAGAGCCAGCTATTTTTGCACGGGCCAAGCCCTGTCATCAAAACAGCCCGGGGGCTGTGCTGACTTCACCCTCCAGTAGAGAAAGATTTGCTAAGCTTAGATCCAAGTTTGGTCATGGCTTAAATGGGTATACATTTGAATTTCTTTTTTTTCCTCACTGAAGCTGAGCTGGACCTGATAGCTTTTAAATCTGGAAAAGTTGTGGGGAAGGGAAAAATCATAGATACTGAATACAGTCTATATTTCTCTTGCATCAGGTAGATGTTTGTGTTTTGTTTTTCCCTAGTAGGAATTCCCCCGGTGCAAAGGATTCCCTGTGGGTGCCGAGCAGGGACCCAGCTTCCTTCCAGGAGTGGGCTGTTGTTCCAGCGTGGAGGCTGGAGAATAGCCAGGGAGTGATTTGGGTTGAAGGGACTTCTCTCCTGCCTGGGGAGCTGCAGCTCAAGTTCCCCAAGCGAGGGAGTGAGAATAGATGATAGTTTGCTTGCTGGAAGTGTGAATATGCATTTCTGTGCCTTGGAAGAGCTGCACTGCAGTGAGCAGTTCAATGCTCCTCAGTTTGCCTAAGTGCTTTCAGACAGTTTCCGTGCCCACGTCCTGGAGGAAATGAGCAGCAGGTAGCAGGGAGATTAATTAGTGCGCTCTGTTTTGATTTTACACTTTTTTTCCCTTTCCTTCTATAATTGAGCTAAGTTTACAGTTCATACTTCTCAATTAAGACAGAAAGTAATTTCTCTCTTAAATGTTGCTGACTTGCGATTCTATCTGGACCTCAGTCGATGGAGAGGATGCCCAAAGCCGCGTTTGCCCCAGCGCTGGCGCAGCAGCAGAACCGGAACGCTGCTGCTTAGCAAGCAGAGCCGGCACGGGCACCGCGCAGCAACCGCGGCTGCTGCTCTGCGCTGTGCCCACGGTACGTGCAGAGGCATCGCGTCCCAGCAGCGCTCACACACCCCGTGTCATCCTCGGCCTCTGTATTGATGTTGCCGCCAGGTAGTGACAAGTCTATTTTTGTGAGTGTCTTCTGACAACCAGCTCAAGCAATACAAGCCACGGAACAGCTACTGGTTATATAACCAATCTAGGCTGGATTCAGAATAGTAACTTAGGACAGGTCTTCACATCCAAATGGCAATAGCAGCTTAATGTGAAGCACATTAAGCTGGACCCTTAAAATAGTGTTCAAATGAAAAAAGGAAGGGGCTCTCCTATGAGTGCTCTCAGTCCCCTTTCACAGAGTGTGGGTTCACTCATGGTGCACCGCTCTCTGAGATATATACCCCAGAGCTACTCAGCATCCACACTGTGAAGCGGCCTGGAGAAGGAAGCAAAGAAAACTTCTGCAAATGCAGCCAGAGCGGAGATGCTGAGAGACTAGATACAGTTACCTGGGCGGGAATTCAGACAGGGGAGGGCTGAGCTAAGGAGCAGTGAAGTCCTGACTCTGCACAAGGGATCAAGACAAATTGAAAGAAACTACAACAGAAGTGGGGTTTCAGCATCTGGGAAGACATTTGTGGGAGTGAGTGAATACAAACTCAGGCCTGTAAGGACTATGATATGAAAAAAATACCATGCAATACTAAGAACAGAGCAGTATAGTGGTGATATACCCGGGCCTGTCTTTGCAGTCAGTCAGTGCTACTTGATAAAGCTCTGAAGTATCTTGTGCCTGATCTAAGGGAACTCTTAGTTCCTTTAGCTTTAGCTTGTAGTTCTTTAAGCACGCAACCCAAGCCAAACTACATGAACAAGGATGAAAATGAGACAAGTTATCTTTGATGTGTTCCTAATTAGTGATGAATAAGAACTGAGTCAGACCTGATAAATATGGCAAATCTTTAATGTAACCCCAGGTTAATTAATCCCCATGAAAGGAAAGCTTGTGGAGGAAGAAGGGCTGCTCCCCAAGTAACAAGACCTGGTTTCAACCCGGAAGGACTCTACCTTTAGTCCCAAATTCCTTAAAGAGTAGTTATTCTAGCTCCTGGCCATAGGTTTTTGCCAGCTCAGGTATCAAACAAGCATTTCATTTTTCCTTCACTCCTACTCATTTATTAAGTCTTCACACCACTAGAAGCAAACTGATACACCCAAGCAGAAGGATGATGAGGGTCTGCTATCCAGGATCTCTCATTTTAAGGTTCTGCTTTATTTTTCTTAGTGTTTGTGGGAGGCTAAAAGTGTAGCCATGCAGCTGCAATTGGTCAGACGGTGCACAAGTTCTTCAGGGGCTTCTCAACTTTCCTCATTCAGACACACCAAATAGTTTACAGGGTTTGTGAAAGAGAAGGAATCCTTTCATTTAGAAAGGAATCTGAGTGAAAAAGCAGAGAGCTGGGGGTGAGAGCAGGGAAGGTGGTCCAGAGGACAGTGTTAAAAGAGAAAAAGAGCAGAGGCTGGGGGAAGGAGGGACATGGGGGAATGCAAGTGGGGTAGTGTAAGAGCTTTGAAACGGCATTTTTCTCACTGGCAGATTTTCTTCTTCCTTTCTCTTAGCTCTTCCTTTTTTTTTTTTCACATTCATTTTCCCCTTGTTTGTCTTATGCCAAGATGCTTATTGTCTTCCTTGGCTTATTTGTTGTGCATCTGGATTTAAGCATCCTGGTAAATCAGCTCCTATGAAGACTGTGATCTACAAATGAATGTTGGGATGGATTTTGAGCTAATTTAAACTGATGTACATCCAATGAAGTAAAGTTTAAACCTGTAAAATCCCCCTGCTTCAGTAAATGCATAGAAAATGAACCTTTTTTTCCCCTCAGATGTCTGAGATGAAGCATTTGTCCCTGGCTCCTGATGTTGCTGCTTTGCTAGAGGTTATCGCCACTGAGCAACATTGGCAGAAAATACATCACACCTCAGCTGCTTCATGAGAAGCCTGGTTGGCTATTTAAATTTCCCTCAGTTTGATTTTATATTGGATTTTCGCTGATGGAAAGTGGGAGATGGGAGCAGAGGTTCCCTCTGGTGCCCCTGCGGGGAAGCCTCGGTTGGAAGGACAGGAGCTGAGGGTGGCAACTGCTGGCGCTGCCACAGCAGGGCTCGTCTGTCAGCGCGAGGGTCCCTCAGCTCACCGGGGTCTGAGAAGTGCAGGGCAACGGTCTATTAGGTGAGGAAGCTAAATAAACAGAAATGTATGCAGAGAAATGAGAGAAGGGCTAAATGCTTTATGATCTGAACAAGAATTCAGGAGGTGAGTGAAATGATAATTTCTTGGAAAGCTAAAATTTAGCATTAGCCTTTTCTAACAGATATTTTTCTCTCACTTTAGACTATTTTTGCAAATAAAGAAAGAAGGAAAAAATAGATGAGTTCATGAACTAGCAATAGGAAATGGAAACTTTTGCCTCTTATGTCACTAGTTGCAGTCCTGTCTGGATTGGTTTTGACTGTGAGCTGTTATCATCTATTGCAGTTTAGTATCTTCTGTGAAATGCCTTACTGGGCTCAGACCAGATTCCAGTGACAGTTAGTGCTGTTTTGCCATTAGTAAGAGCAGAAGAGATTAGGACATCCAGTGGAAGCAGCCTCTTTTAAAATGGCAACAAATAAATCAGGTGAGACAAGTAACAGGGTAAAAAGGAAAGGGTATGCGCTTTTAGTGTCATACATTTGAGGTCCGAATGCCACCTCTGTAGTGCTTAGGCTTTTTATTGATCTTTGAGGATATGAGAATTACCTGTGGAATAATATTGCAAGAACACTGGGACCTCACCTGAATCTACCAGCTAAAAAGCAATCATTGATTTTAAATATTTTGGAGTTCAAACATATGGGTAGGACAGCCCTAACTAACTGATGTTAGTTCTTAAACCTTAGTCCCACTGGAGACATCCAATTCTTAGACGTTTAATTTCTTGATTTGCTAGTCACCTTAAGCTTAACTACAAGCAGAATACATTTGTCCAGTAAATTGTGCGCAATTGCTCTGGGAACTGCTGAGCTCCTGCCTTTTTGGTGTGCTGCTGAAAATAAAATTACATAGGTTTAGCAACATAGCTATAATTAGGGCCAATGGAAAACTGTGGGTAGGATAATATTGCGGATTCTGCAGTTTTCATCATCTTGCTCCATGCTACGCCAGAACCCAGTAGTTTTATTGCTCCGCAGTGCATTAACACTGTCATTGCACGCAGTGCATTAACACTGTCAGTGAAACATCCCTGTTCCTGATGGGAATCCGTGCCAAGGCCGACCTCAGTCTCCAGCAGCCCTCGCCTGGGGCCAACCGTGCCCCCCTGAGGTCCACGGTCAACTGCAGCAGCAGGCGGGGAAAATGGGCACGGATAGGGAACAAGGGAGGGTAGAGCTGTCAGGGAAAGAAGGGAGGAGATTGCGTTTCAATATCATCGCTCCACTGGATCCCATACTGGTATCACCAGGAGGTTCGTTTTTAGATTAAAACAATGTCGCAACTACAATTACAGCACCTATTTTCATGTTCTCAATTGCACAGAAAAATCCTCTGTCCTCTAGGCTACTGCTCCTTCTGTCCCTGGATCCTCACATTGCTCCTCTCCCTCCTTAGGTTTTCTTTCGCTCGTCCATCGTCCTCCCTGCAGGCCCTTCTCTCAGACGTTTCTCGATCTCCACTCCTGAGGGGCTTCATCCTCTCCATTTGCCGCATTCTCACCCCCAAGTAATCAGCTGGGAACGAGCTAATTGCTGACGGTGATGTACCATTTTTGGCCCTTGCAGGCAGGAGAATACATCTCTCGAGATCAGACTTTCAGGTTGTCGGCAAACTCAGACAAATGACATAAGACTGATATCATAGTTGGAAGGTTGCCCAGAATCAGTTTTTATCAAAAAAAAAAAAAAAAGAAAAAAGCAAGTTTTAGCTCTTGTGGTTATAGAGGTGGTCTGAATATGTAATATTAGTTCAAATAATTACAGAGATAATGCAAAATCCAGGTTCATGCTTCATTTCTTGTGACAGAAGGAAGAAATACAAACAAAGAACAAAAGAGTGAGCTAAGTGTGGGAAAAAAAAGCACAGAAATGGAGGAGATAAAGAGGAAAACAGGGACAGGGAAGGGGGAAAATCATTTTTATTGAAAACATAGGAAGCAAAAAAGAAAGATGAAATAAAAGTCTAATATTTGAAGGACAAAAAATAGGAAGAGAAAAAAACACTAGAGAGACAAGCTGGGTACTGCTCAAAATCCATTTCAATTTTTGCAGTGAAAAGTTCTAGCTGTTGAATTAGAATCCAGATACTTTAGATGGCAAAATTGTAAAAGAAGAGACCAGGTCTTTTCTGTGCTCATACAACACCCACCACCTTAGGGTACAAAAAAGTTTAAGTAATTCCCGTGGACCACAAAACTTGAAGGAACTTCAGTGTGAGGTGACAGAATTAAAGGTTACATAATAAGGCAAGCGGTCAAAAAAGATGAGCAATGGTTGCAAAATCAACATTAATTCTTGTATTTCCTATTTTCTCTACTTCTTTCATATCAGTGTTCCTGATCCATACCTACTTCAGAGTAAGAATTGCGTTAGAAGTTTTTTAAAAAGGATGTGAGCCATTTAAAGGCAAAATCATATTCTTCTATTTTTAATTAATATGGCCAAAATTTTCCAAAAATATTCAGGTGAAATACCCAGAATGAGCAATTTCAGCTGTCAGTTAATATAGGGAATATTGGAAGTAGCTGAAAACAAAGACTTGAATGGAAGGCATTGAAAACCACACCTATAGGAAGCCTTATATTCATTATCCATAATATCATAAAGTACTCCGGGTTTCCTTGTGACAGATACTGCCCAGACACACATGCTTCTTTCCCAGGGATCCCAGACTCCGATTAGTGTTGTATCACTTACACCAACACTTAATTCATGCTCGACATGGAACCCAACTACTCAAAGATGCTTCTGATTGCAGGATCACTGCTTAGAAAATGAAGCTCTGTGACATTTTTTTTTGCACATAAAATGCATATGTTGTAAAACAGAGGAGCTATTTTCCAGACATGAAGGGGAAATGGTTGTAACTGGAATCATACGTCACTGGCCTCCCTCTCCCTTTGTTCCCAAACTTAGTCAAGAGCAATAAGGCCAGTCATGGAACACAATGTGACATCCCCTAAGAATGCACAGTTCTCATTTTTTTTAGGCGTACGTATATATAAGAAGCTCTGTGAGGGCATCTAAAGAATTAATGGTTATGAAATACTGGGCAAAAGCAATGTATAAAAGGTAAATGACACATAGCAAAGGAATCTCCCTTCACATCACAGAGCTCATGAATCCATTCTGGTCTGTGACAACGACACCACTACATTTTTTCCATGTTTATCCAAAGTAGCTTAGTAAGCATATCATGCATTCCTGTCCCTAAGTCTGTGTATGAAAATACAGAATATGACCCTACACAACGTCCTTAGTGCTTGCGCGCTTGTCAGAAAGGGCAACTGCCTGGTGTCACTGCTGCTGTAAAGCATTACTTTCAATTAAAGTAAGTCAATTATTATTTGTAATAAGAAGTGATAGGAATATCTCCAGTTCTTTTACACTATACAAGTGTTGTTTCGGTGGAGTTACAGCTGTGTAACTTTGTTATAGAAGGAGTTGTGCAAACCCTGGGCGCTAATGAGACTTGTCAACAAGACACCTCTATTATTTCCAATTTAGAAGCAATCCGTCTATGTTTTCTGCTTGCTAAAAAGGGCAATGGCAGGGTTTTTCTGGTGACTGTGGAAAAAGCTGTAATGCTAGAAGCAGGCTTCCTTCTGTCCCATATGTCTTAAGTATACATAGCTTTTTTTAGAGAAGAGCTTTCTTTCAGGGCAAACTAGCTCTTACTAAAAATAATTCTTATGAGATCAGACAAAACGAGAGGAAAGATGCTGGCAGATACTGGTGCCTTATTTACAAAAAAAAAAAAAAAAAAAAAAAAGGCTAAATCAGCCTAGTCCGGGCCTGTAACACAAGCAGAGCGCCGAAGGTCCTTCCCTGCTCCCCAGTACCGGCAGGCCAAGTGCTATTTTGGTGGCTGTGACCTGCCAACACGAGAAAACCAAAGCAGACCGAGATGGGCCAGTCCAGACCTTTCCCCGCCTGCCCTGGCCCGAGATGGGTTTTTAGGGCGGCACAGGGAGAGCCACGGAGGCTGCGCAATTGCGACCCGTCTCTCACTGAGCTGCTCCTCTCTGCAGCCCTGGTGTGACCCACAGCCCCAAAACACAGCGCGCGTCCCCAGGTGAGGGCCTGCCCGGGTGTGCACCTGCTAGAGGGAACATTTATAAAACACAGGTGAAAACGCACTGGAGATGAAGTGAGGAGTGACTATGTGTGCAGGGGTGATGGTCTCGCTGGTAGGTACAGAGATTGAGAACGTTTGCAAGTAAAACTTATATAGCTTTTTAATGTCCTCACGCCTTTGAACTGGCTGGCTCCGTGTCCGCATCCTCCAAACACTGTCTTCTTTCCAGGTTTTAGCATTCAGCAATCAGCGTGCGATTCCCCCCACTTTCTGGCGCCGTGTGCTGTTTGCAATCTCTTCAGCCCGTTATTGAGGTAGACAGCAGGCCCCCGAGGCAGGGCTTTGCGTCATCTATTAAGCAAAATGCTCAGTAATTATTTATGATTTGTTTATGGGATGGGATTGCAGCATTTGTGGGTATTACTAAATAACAAATACAGACTGGGACTGCTAAGCCGGCAGAAGGAGCCATTTTGTCAGGAAGACGGAGGGTCGTTCTGCGATCGTCCATGTGTCACCAGGTAGCTCCATCGGCAGACAAATTTACGTGGACGTTCAGACCAAGTCAAAGCATACTGGCCACTTTCTGGCTGCTTAAATATTTGTTTTGTGAAGCGCCATGAATTGTTTATCCGTCCAATTACTCGAACTGCATCAAACTGGCTTGTGTGCAATCTTGTTTTTGCATCTGGTGTTCCCTACTCCTACATCTGAGACCGAAAGAGCTTAAGAGTCTGACTTGGGGCTTCCCCCCCGCCCCAAATAATGCATACGCCTTATGAAAAATTCATTAACTTGCTGCATCAGAAAACTGACCCACAATCAGGCTAATTTTATTTTCCAGTAGATGAAGAACCCTAGGATCCAGTTATTCATTTATAATTCAGGACTGAGCTATGGAAACAAGAGCAGAAGACGCATTGCTGTAAATCACGCTCACAGCCACCAAATGCTGTCGTGCTGAGCAGCCATTTTAGGGCTTTGGTTGCTTTGTGCCCTTTCCCGTGATGAAGCCTGTTCAGTGAATCCTCAAGGGAATCGCTCGTGCACTTGGTGTTTTGTATATGAAATTACAAGTACACAAAATTAATTTTGTAAAGCAGCCTGTATTCTGTAAGAGCAACTAGTTTGGGTGTTGTATTGCTGTTGCTGCTGGTTTTAGTTTTTTTGTATCTTCCTTGTAATAAAATGTAAAACTGTTCCCAAAAGAAAGAAAGATTTCAGTGGGATTAGCTCAGTGCGAAGGAATAAAGGTGGCAAATCCAGTTCCTGACGTTATTTCATCCAGAAGGATCCCCAGCTACTTCATAGCTAGATCCGTGGGACGAATCCCCCTTCTCGGCTGTCACAAAAAGCTGCTGCTGGTTCATCTCAGTTTGCAAAGTGCAGCCCTAACAGTGGATTATGCAGAGACAGTTAAAGCAGAGGCTCTACCTAATGAATGTATATAATTCCAGCCCTCTTTTTTTCCTCGGTGCTTTGTTGATGAAATTTCCAGTCTCCCTCTTCCTCAGATTTGCTTGTGGACAGATATATTAATTTTTGTCAGTGAGAAATAATCCAGGTGTCAAGTCCGCCCAAAGGTTGTGCATTCATTATTTCTCCTTAAGTCCATTAGAACTGTGCAGATGCCTCTCCCGTGTGATGATTTGCTTCCAGTGAAAGATTAGAGAATTAATTAAATACACAATCTAATTGAACCAAAATGGGAAATCTTTGTTTCTAGGAAACAACTTGCGAGTACAGGTGTGTTTAAAGTTGTATATTTATATCTAAGAATAGAATTTACCATTTCAATACACTCTACCAACATTTGAATCTGATGTTTGTTTCAGATGGCCAGTTTTAAAATTCAGACTGCTGTTTGAGAGTCCAAACACCCAGAGACCTCCCCCCGGTACGGGGGGAGATATGAGATTTTGGTTTCGGTAAATTTTAGATTTATTTCTGTTCATGAGATCAGTTGACTATTCCTGAGAGTGTTTTCATTCAGGCAGTCTCCTCAAATGAAAGGCTTATTCCCAGACATTTCCCGTTGAATAACTGCTGCTGCTGCTGCCGAGAGGTAAAAGAAGACATATACAATGCTGAAAGGAGCGTATGGCAGTGTCATGGCAATGACAGGCATGAAACCAAAGAGTGCCAAGATCCATCCCAATCAAGCGTAACAGGCAGCGTAGAGGGAGAAGGCCAAGTAGAGCATTATCAAAGCTATACCCTTCACCCTTAGGGTGAAGTCATGATAAGGTGGAATAAATGTCTCTCTGTGAAGGCGAAGACTCAGAAATCTTGGCCTTGTGATGATTCTGCTACAGGACCTGGTGCCCAGAGTGGTGCCCAGTGAAGGACTCCTTTCTGTCTTCTACAAATGACCAGTGCTCTTCAATTACTCTGTAGCTTCTGTTCCCTTCTAAAACCGCCTTATACAATTTCCTAAATATAAAAATAGATTTATTATTGAGCAGAGGGTTTGGGAAGTTTCTTGTATGTAGTAACAGCAGAAGAGGTGATGAAGATGCTGCATGGGTAATGAAGTAATCCAAAGCTCTTTGCATTGCCCTGTGTATGTTCTGCTTCCACCTTCCCGTCTTCCGAACACGCTGGCAAGAGTCTTTCCCCGGTCCTCACCACCCGTTGTTCCATTCCCACAGCTGCTGCAAGCTCAGAGTAGCTGCGCAGAGATCCTCCCACAAGCGAGGTCACTGTCTCAGGGGAGTTTGTCCACAGAACCGGAGAGGCAAAAACTAGGTTATGGGATACTTTTGAAGAAAACCTGTTTGTAAAGAATTCAGCTAACTTAATGCAGTAGCACATAAGATGCACGCTTGTGGCTACTTGGGACCCCTCACAGAAACCAGTGAAACCTGCAAAAGCTGCAAGTCAGAACACGGGAAGAGAGAAGTGGTTTTTAAGCTCAGCAATTTTGTGATTGCGGCTCACTTCATGAAAACCTTAGAGGAGGCACAAAAAACTCTGAGGCAGTCTCTTGTGTGCTTGCTGAATGTAATTAATTAATGCATTTTGCACTACTTTTTCTGTGCAAAGGGATGTTAATTATAGCATAAAAAGCAGATGTAATTAATGTAAAAGAGATTCATGTAAATTAAAATGTGAACTGTTATGTTTGAAACCAAAAAAAAAGACATGTGTTGCTGTAAGGTCAAAGCTTATGTGGGTCAGCGGCGCCTGAGCTGGCGCGCAGGCAGCAGTGCATGGCAAGCCCACGCTCGCATGCAGTGTGTGGCACATCAGCTGGAGTTATTTGTTGTGGCTGGGACCCCACTACCAAGATAGTAAGGATAATCTGTTTGGTTTGAGGAGCTTGAAGAACCATTCCCAAATTTACCTGAAAATATTGCAAATGAAGAGCTAGATAGAGGATGGTCACCTGGACACCCAAAGGGAAGTGCTATGTCAGAGACCCTCCTGCAGTCTCCACAAGCTCCATGTTCCCAAGGACACAGCGTGCTGCAGGCCCTGCCCAGGGGTCTGCGTGGAAGCAGAGAGCAGCATGTCTCATCTCGGTTAACATAGGAGTGCCACCAATAACACTCGTATACTAGGGTGAAATATCACACTTTTCCTGGCAGGTCCCAGGCATGGGCTCCATAGCATATTTTTTTTAGTCTCTTTCAAAGCATCACTTCAAATTTTGAGCAAATCTGAATCATATATAAAATGCACCTAGGATGCCTCGGGCTAGCACATCTTCTGTGCTTTGGCCAGACCTCCCCCTTCCCAAGCATAGCCCCCAGCAGCTTCCTGCTTGCTCTAGGGCATCACAAACCATCAAGCCTAATGGACCATTTTGACCAGGAATTGCTGCCCTTGGGCAGGAGGGGAGCCACATGCCCCTGTTCAGTCTCCTGCAAACATACTAGCTATTACAGAGCACAGAGAAGCACCTGAAGTAAATAATTTTTGCCATCTTCTTGCCAACTGAACTTTTATCATGTCTCTCTTGAAACTTCTCTTGAGCTTCTGTGGTGAAGCTCAGAGATGAAAGAGTGATGCATAGCAAATTCATCAGGATAAACAGTGATCCTTTATTTGGTTTTAAAACGTAAGTTAAAATAATAAAGGCAAAGCCCACTTCCACACATGCAGAATGACTTTGGCCTTATTATTTTCCTGGAATTGAACTCAGAATAACGGTCTATGAAACTGTATTACATGGTATATCTTTAAAAAAATGCAGGTATTTGCAAGTCCATTTGTAGATCATTCTTTTCTCCAGAAAAAAGTAGTCATTAATTCCTACATTTTTTAAAAAAATATTTGTATCATTACAACTTCATCACCTTTTTGCTAAAGTAACAGTTCTTGTCCTGCTCTTTTCTCAGCTCTTGCTTCAAAGGAGCACACAGGGATCCTCCTTGCTGCCAGCTTCTAGGAACCTGCAAATCTGGCCTCTTCTCTCACTCAGTTCTGCATCGTTTCACCCTATCAGTCACCTCTTGTGGGATGGGATGAGATTTCCTTCTCTCTAGCACATTTTGTCTGTGCATGTTCTGTCTGTATCACATCACTTTGTATTACTCATCACTTTACGAATACACCATCCGTATCAGATGCCCATGATAATGGTTGCTACCAGTTCAGGGTGGCTCTAAACCACCAGCAGCTAAGAGATGGGAGGCTTTTCATTTCTTTGCAGATATGCCAGTAGCCAAGTTGTAAGGTTGTTTTAATAATAATAACTTCAAACATTACAAAGCTGGCACTTCCCCTCCACCCCCTGGCGCAGCCACCGCGGAATGAATGGTTCATTGTTGCAGGAGTCATTTTGCTGCACAAGGCAACCTCTGTGCACAATTAGTGTGTGAGAAATGTTCAGCCAGTCATGAAAATTAAATAAAATGATTATCTGAGCATCCCTAAGGGCTTTGGTATAAACAGTCTTCCTTCACGCAGTTGGGGCTACCTGTTTTCGCTGTATAGCCATGAAGTTTTTTAGAGTGAGAACACCCCTAGCAGAAATATTCTAGTGAAATGTGATTTCTTTCGGCATGTTCTGAGCAGGGCTGTGCCTGGAATAACGAGGTGAATTACATGTGCCAGGTCTTGGAGTTTACAGCCAAGCAACAAAGTGCTAGTGGAGGTTTTCGATGAACTACAGGAACATTCAGAAGTCCTGTTTTGTGACTTTGCCTAGGGAGTGTTCTAAGAATGCTGAGGCCTGAAGAAGCACACAATAAAATTTACAGCTCTTTAGAGAATAAAACACAGAGAGGGAAGAATTTATCTGAGCATAGGAGGCTATAAGAGAAACAGGGAAAAAATTACAAGAACTTCCTGACATTGAACTGTGTTACAGGTAATATAAAGTTGTTCCTAAAACAAAACACCAGAAAAGGTCTAGTGAGGAACATTCCTTTATTAGTCACTCTCTACTGCTAACTTCTTTATTTTGACATGTTATGAGAGAAGGGCAATGCTTTCTTACTAGCCAGTCAGCGAGCATGTGAAAAGGCCATATTCCTTTGAAAACATTCCCATGAAAACTTTTCTTTTTTTGAATGTAGGCTCTCCAGCAGTACCCTCTGGTAGGAAGTTTGCTCAGAAACCAATCAGTTGATGGTACCGTCTGAATTCCTGAACCATGTACTTGGTGGCAAGCAATCAGCATAAGTTGTTTAGGAAAAAAACACCTTGTGAAGTAAGAAATGCTGCATCGGACAGTTCTGCTCAGACTGAGGCTGGAAGGAGACAGAGGCTGTTTATGTGATTGTATCGACGCATAACGGGCCAGGAACTAAGAGAGGAAGCAGGGAATAAATTCTCTCCAGAAAGACTGGTCAGCTGCTGAGATACAGATCTGTAGTCTTGAAAGTGTGACTTGAGACCAGTTGAAAGGAATTCATTTTCACAGAGTATAGCTGGGTTTTGAAGTCATTGCTAACTAGTTTTAGTAACAATAATGGCATGTGTTAGTGTAATCTCTTAAGAGTTCATGTCTTTTTTTAGAAATATTAATTCATTTAGCAAAAATTTTTGTGATGTTCTCTCTATAATACCAAAGAAGAATATTTTTGCAACTACTGCTTTGTGTATTTTGGGTCTCATGCATGATTTATCACTTACTAAATTTGAAATCCAAATTATGGAGTTGGCTATAGTTATTGCCAGAAAGCAAAAACTGCAGTGCTGGAAAGGAGCAAAGAGGTTATCACCATCTTTTTAAGTTTCTATCTTATCATCTCTTAAGTTTCTACCCTTATGGGAACAATGTTTGTATTGTGAGCTACTTCCAACTTTGCAATCAACAGATGCAACCCACAATAGATAAAAAGTGTTGTAATTCATCTATAAACGGGACCTTATTTTTATTGCAAGTTCTTCCAAACTTTGCAGGCAGTGGAACCTAACCAACTATAGTAAAAGCCCTGTCATTCATCTATAAGTGGGACAGTACTTTCATCATAAGTTATTCCAACTTTGCAGTCAATGGAAACGCACCAGCTATAGTAAGAGTGCTGTCAGCCATCTAAAATAGAAGACAGTAAAAACAAAGATGGTGAAAAGACGGAACCCTTTCCCAGTGGAGACAGAGGAGAATATTCCCAGGACTCCATGACACATTTTGCTTTTTTCGACCATGAAGGATAAATAGCAAAGAGCAAGGTAGTCTCAGATCAGGTGGTAAGACTTTGTACAACCTTCCAGTTGAAAGAAGTATAAACTGTCTCCTTTGGCATCACCTGAACTGACAGAAAAGAAGGGATGTGGTGCAATAAACTACAAACTGCCGGAGTGAAACCTCTGCTGATGGCGGGGCCAAGCGAGATGTGCAGGCGCGTGCAGAGCTCAGCACGGTCTCAGCGAGCACGTGTCACATCACTAATACCATTTAAAATCCTATAGGATTTCAAATCTAGTTTGGGTATCAGAGATAGCATTGTAGACACCCCTGTAGAGCAATAGCTCTTTTAGACAAGAAGCCTCTATTTCTTTTAAGCTCCAAGTGCACCGTAGGCACTTAACAACTATTAGTAATAGCTAAATAATAATGGATCAAATCCAATTAATAATGGACCAAATCCTTGGCTGTGTCTGAGGATCTCGCAGTTCTCACAGTTGTAAGAAAAAAAAACAGCTCGAAACAGCCTTATCCAAAGTCTGGTCCAGCTCTGTGCCTGGACTTCTCTCCAGCATAAGATAAAGCAGCAGAGTACAATTTGTTCTAAGACATTAGCAGGGGAGAGGAAAGAACATAATGAATACATTTTATTGGTAATGCAGAAAAAGAACGCAGACTGGTGGCAAAGAAGACCATTAGGGGATAAAAGTATAAAATTAGATGGAAAGTAAGACTGGTGTTTCGCAGCAGTCCTAAATCAACATGCCGTCTCAGAAACCACAAAAGTCAGCAACTGAGTGGAGGTGAATGAAAGGCAAGGGTCAAAACAACAACCATAATTTATCTGACTGCCAGAGAAGCATTTTTACACTTAGTACACAATGAATTGATTTACATTTGATAGACAGTAGTTACACAAAAAAAGAGACTTCAGCCCTCACAGAATAGCCTGCAGCACAATACAAATTCCTTTCATGATAATCCTAGGGGGAAAAAAAACAATCTCTTTTTATTCAAATATTTTTTGCTTAAATATTTGAGTCTATTGGGAACAGACTGAAAGACACATATCTTACTCCACACTCACATCTACAGAGCTTTGTGATTATGGTTTCCTATGCTCTTTGACAGCGTGAGGGGCACTGTCAGCAACCTGGCTGGAGAGACATTTAGTGGAAGCTTCAGCTGTTGCTTTTGTTCCTCTTTGGAGGGGCTCGATGGAATCACAGAAGACCTATAAATTGTTCACTTATGTAGCAAGGGGCAGGGTATGCTGCGAGAAGGGGGAGCTCCTTATTCAGGAGTCAAAGGACTGCATTTGGTGGCAGAAGGAAACTTGCTTCCTTTTCTGGGGATGTTATTTTGCCTTTTTAAAACTAAACACAAATATTATTCCTTGAAGAAAAGACCCTGCTGAGCAGTCCTGTGTTCTTCTGCCGAGTCACTGCAGTAATTATAAATGTTCCTTTTAGTACTCCCGAATATTTTTACAGCTAGTAAACCCTCCGTCCCAAGGATGGGTGAGGAATTCTGCAGAGTTTCATAAATAAAGCTAAAGAGATCTTGGTTTGAAGCCTTCCCCTTAACAGCGCACTGCAACACTCCAGCAGTCGCCTGACTCATGGCAACCTGCAATTGGAAATGACTTGGGGGTGAGGGAAGGAAAGAAGAGGACGGGGAGAATATATAACATATACTGGCCAGTATATTTTAACTACCTATGTGAAAGTCTGAACCGCATCTTGTTCAACTAACCGTGACCTTATGGGATTGCTACAGACATCAGCTCTGTGTCTGGTCCAGATCAAAATATGTATTTGTGAATTAGATTAACATAATCAGTGATTAAAATAGTATATTAAATTAGTTAACTCACTTCTGTTTTGATGATCTTTGATGTTAATAGGAACACACTGACAGAGTTATTTTTTTCAGCCTTCCACTTATTTTTGGAAAGCCCTTTGCTATCACCAGAAAGAAAGCATCAGCTTTCTCTCTGAACCTGCTTTTTGTTGTAATTCTCTTACTTCCAATATATTTTACATTGTGTTTTCTTTCCTTGTTGCTACTCTATGAAAAAGAATCCAAACAGTGAAAAGAAACCCTCTTTCTACACATGCAAAAAAATCACCTTAAGTAAAAAAAAAAATAACCTTGAAGAAAACAAAAACCACCAGAAAAACCACTTCCCTGCACTCCAGAAGCCTCTGTGGTTGTGTCTCCTGCATTAAGCTATTTCTAAAGCTTTAAAGACAGAGAAGTGATCTTGCATAACTGCTGCTGTCCTGGGACATGGATTAGAGTAAGGCATGTGAAGATCTCAGCTCCTTTTCTGTTTTAAATGCAAACAGACTTCCCAAAACAACAAAGACTGCAAAATGGAAGGCTGTTTCAGAGGAAATGGGGGAACCTCGCTGGGAGCAGGTGGACTAGGCTGCCTTTTGAAGCATTTTGGATCTCCCTCCGTGTCTCCAGCACATTAGTCACACATCCTCCTTCTGACCCTCCATGAAGGTTGATCCACGCTGATGATACGAGATGGACTCAGCTGGGTCTGCTCAGGGTAGACTGCCAAGCCTCTTGCATCTGGCTGATGCTAAACAGAAACACATTTTCTTCAGTTTTATGCCTGGGTGAACCATTTCTGTAGTGTTTAAAAAGTGTTCACTAGTGAGGAAGCAGGACATGAATACTGCTCTTGGATACCAACTGCACGAGCCTTTAGTTGGCCCTGTATTGCTTACTGGGGGGACACTCTCACCCAGGAAAGCTTTCGGCCACCTTGTCCTTGTCATCACGAGAAGGGGGAGAGGTGGGGAGGTAACTTGGGGAGCAGCAGCATCGATGCCACGAGGATCTGCTAAGAGCGACTCAGACATCCAACAGCAGTAGCCTGAGAACACGCAGGCCAGTTACAGAGGAGTACAGATTACTCAATGCATAATTCAGCACTGTAAATGCCTACATGGCACAAACTCCGGCTGCTGCTAGACTACTTTAATTTCTTGACAGGAAGAGTGCTAAATTGACCCGAGGGAAAAAAAAAAAAAAGGACACTTAACTTTTAACACTGATTTCTGCCCTGTATCATTTTGGCTCCTTGCCCTCTCATGTAATGCTAATAGGAGTTATTGCAGATTTAATAGTTTATTACAGATTATTTCAATGGTATTTTATACTAAGCTAATGTCCAGAATGACTTTGCACTTGGTGACATCTGTGATGCGAGCATGCAAAATTATTCTCCTGGCATCTTTACAGATTCTCTCGTACCCCACAGAATGTCTTGAGAAATCAAGCTAGGACCATATCTGATTTGGCTAAGAATACCAAGTAATATAATACAAGTAGTAATAATCGTTTTTTTGCTGGAGTAAAAGCTTCCGGCTATTTTCATTCCCTCTCAGGCAGACTTGTTGCCCAGGCACACTTTCAGTGGTTTTCTTTTTTTTAATATACTTGTTACAGTCAAACTTCTTTTAGGTTTGACTAATATGACTGAACAGTCATGTCAGAACAGTCACATTAGCATCCTGGGCTTTGTCTAGCACAGAGTAACTGGGGTTGCAGATCCTTGTTCCTCTGACACTCCTGCTGAGGTACCTCTGAGAGCCAGTCCACTTTACTATATATCTTAATGTTTATATTTGATTGTCTTTAAAATGTTTTAAAGAGCTTGCTTTTCAAAGCTCTGGTTTGGAGGATACTCTGGCAATAGCAAGGTCCCATCATACCAAATATGTTGCTCTTGAAGAACCCGAGTCCCTCATAAGTCTTTAGATCCCCAAGAATTCCACGGAAGTAATTAAGATAAATGTACTTCTTAGATTCAGTTAAGTCTCCCATTTCAGATTGCATTTACATTGTTGTCAAAGGTACCCACTTAATTGTTAAGAGTATGATGATGCTTTTCTTCTGATTACTCATCTGCATTTTGTGATTCACCTCAACAGCAACATTTTCATTGACATCATCCCTATGCCAGTAAAAACATGTTAATTTTCTCACTAAATTGGTATTTATTGACTTCTGGTTTACAACCTATCCTCTTTTTTGAATTAGTATTTTCTAGCAACTGGCAATTTTTTTATTGACTAGCTCTTCTCTCATTGTGTCACTGAAACCGTTATTTGACAGTGGTTGACCCTGTCTCAGATACCCTGCTGATCCAAGAGGAGGTTATATGCAGTGTTGAATAAATGACAGTCAAAGTAACTACATTTGTGAAATCCAGATCAGAAACTTGTAAGGTATATATATTTTTAAAATCCTATTTCATGTTTACATCTAAATTCTAGACACTTATAAAGGAGTTATACCTATATTTATTTCTAAAATTCTATAAATTTTTAATATCCAAACCCTAGAAAACAGTGGTAATTTGGTAACTTATGAGGAAAGAGGAAATCAAGAGGCGCAAAAATTCTGTCAGTGAAGACTGCAAAGACGCGCTAAGCATGGCAAAGTCCCACTAACTTGGGACCAAGGAGAAGGGGTTCTTAGGGGTTGACAGAAATTAGCTGTGCACGTACTGGGTTAAAGTTGCGTATACCATGTGCTTCAGCCATTGGGAGTACTAAAACCAAAGCATAAATCTGTATTTAGCATTGTCATGGGGTCAGCGAAAGATGTAATGTCAAAAGTGCATGACGCTGAAATAACATTCTCGGATTCCTAAAAACCCATCTAGGCCCCAAGCTTCCAAGAGAACAGAAAGGCAATGAGGAGGGTTTCAGAACCAGCGAGCAGTTTACCTGTAGTGTCCACTTAGGGGGCTGCACTGATTAGTTGCTTGCCCAGAAATGAGGAATCCCACTTCTGCTGCTTTTCTCACGTGCTGTTTACTCGACAAGTACCCACCCAGACTCGAAAGCGGGGAGGAAAGCAGGGAGTGGACACACATTTGGTGGCAGGAGTGCTCAAAACTGGCGCTAGCCTGCCTGAACCTTGGGGCAATGTATGCTGGCATGCTGCTCCAGAGGCCCAAGGGATGCGGTGGCCGGCATCCCAACGCTGCCCTGGCGCTTGCCCTTGGCCTGGCTGGGCAGCTGACACCTGGCCTCCATTTCCCCGAGCGAGGCAGGGGCCTCCGTGGGCATCTGCCGGGGCCTCCCGGGGGCCGGGCCGGGGCCGCCGGGCAGGGAAGGACCCAACACCTCAGGCCGCGGGCCCTAACGGCCATTCCCGCCGCCGCCACCAACGGCCGCCCCGGGGGGTGACGCCGCG
>VWPW01014093.1:36751-135725 GCA_013389825.1 Crypturellus undulatus
TTCCTGACTGTTTTGGTGTCTCGCTTTTTTGTAGGTTATCTTGCCCTACTATAGACTTTTAAAGTAGATGATTCATTTTCATTTAGTGAAGGGAATCTTTTATTGTGGTCTCATCACAGCTGAGGAACTAGTGTTAAATCCTTTTATATTCCAGGTGTATAGACCAGTGTATATTTTAGCATAGGGTCCTGTCCGCTAGTATCACTCTGTGTCTTGTGCGGCTTTTCATTCAGGTTGTGTGTTTTCTTGCTGTGTGGGATTGAAAAAGCAAACACTTAATGAGAAGGTGATTAGGATTCTAGTCTGTCCCATGCTTTTTTCAATGTAAGTTTCAGCACTGCTGTAGTTCCAATATTTTTCTGTCATTGAAGCGAAGAGGCAATTGGTACCCCTAGGTTACATTCAACTTTCTGTTTAGCTTTGCAAATCTAATGTCAATATATACCATGAGTAACTCTGAGCCTGCAATCATAACAGTGTTGCTTCTTAAAGTTGTTAGCTATGGAAACAGCTATCACTAAATAAAAAGTGCTTTCTCCAAGCTTCAAATTCTAGCCTAGCCAAGATTTTCTTCCAACAAAAATAGGCATTCATGTCGCTAACAGGTTACAATGAAGAATTTACACAAGTTTTTGTGAAGACCCGTTTTCTTGATATATTTTCCTATTCTATAAAATTATGTTTCCTTCTTTGCTTTCTTTTTAAAAGGGGGGAGTCTTTTATAAACAGTGCATCATAGTGTGTACATCTTTTATTTCATTTTCTGTGCTGAATTCTTTTTGATACTTGTGGTGGTGTGGAGTACACGATCCTTTAGCAGACATTAGTTCTTTAAAATGCTGAATCTTCTGTAGAAACACTTAGTCTAAGTTAATGGAATAGATCTTTTTTATATGCAGGATAGAAACTTAAAATTGAATGCAGTGAAGCTTTACTAGAAAACTTTTTAGTGCCCTGCTCTTTAATGCATTTGCAAAGCATATTTTTAGAAAAATGCAGTTAACTACTGTAGATTAAGTTAAATTAATTTTACAACTTCAGAATAAATGCTATCTAATGTCTGGGATAGATGTTGTGGCCAGACTGACAAAACAGTAAAAAATATTTCAGATTAACTTAATCTTGGCAGAGATGATAAAATGAAATCGTGAATGGCAGCATTGTTATGTAAATGATCAATGCTGAATCTTAGCTTTACTTGACTGTTTTATGTGCAAGTCTAGTGGGTGAACATACTGCTTTAGAGCATGTACACTCCAGCTGTATACTCCAACATAAAGTTTTTTTTTTTTTTAAGAAATGACACCTGGAGATACTCTTTTCTTGTTCTCAATACTTCTGATTAAAAATCCTGGAATACAGTCAGAACTCAAATTATGGTCATGTTAAAAAATTTTCATAACAACGCTAATCAATTGCTGCTTTGAAGCTCTAGACTGTAGAGCAGATCACATTTTAATTGAGGTTTGTTCTTTGATGCACTTGGACTAATTGCTTTAGTTCAAGTGGAGTGTGAAGGTGGCCCAGGAAGTGTTTGGTGCTTTGCATCTTCATTTCCCATGCAAATATGGAGAATAGCACGTTTTAAACTGAACTACTTTACTTAACAGATACGAAGCATCTGTTTTGAAAAGATGCTGCTGAATCCTGTGCTCTGTGATTTGAATGGAATTGGTTGCATAGGCGTGTTAACTTTCAATACTCAGAACAACAGCAAATCTGGAAATGATTATTCTGAGAGTAGCTTCCAGTGTCTAGCCCTAGATGTTCTTAATACTGAACTCTTTAAGTTGGACTCTTCATACACACAATTGTGCAAGACACCCGAGAAAGGAAATGAGTGTTGTTCTAGATGTAACTGGCCCTAAAGACAAAAAAAAAAATTAACCCAGGAGCTCTTAGCAGTGGTTGTGTAGTGTGCTGTAGGTTAGTGTGGAGTTCTGTTCCTGTTGTCTCTTTGAATTGAGCTTGACTTTAATGGCTCCTGAAGTAGTATTGCAGATAACCTGTAAATAGTAGCTCTTCCTTAGTTAAACTGAAACTAAATGTAGTTAATTTACAACTAAACATCAGGGTGTGTTTTTGTAGAAAAGAAATAATAAAAGAAATAAACTTCCTGGATTTAACTGTATTCCGTATGTGGGAGTAGGAGCACAATAAAACTACATAGTTGTCAATATGTTTTTTTCTTTCAATTTTCTTGTGTGTGAAGGAGTGAAAGCATTGAAGACTGTCCAGTTCACACTTCTTTTGGCTAAGAGAAGACAAAGGAAATTCATTAGGGGGTTAATCTGAGAAAGTATCTGGGAATCTAGGTCTCAGGTTCTAGAGAGCCTGAGAAATAAATTTGTTGCTAATAAACTAAGGAGAAGTTGAATGCAGTACTTCAGTTTCTTTTTCAATGTTACTTGTTTGGAAGAATATTTAAAAATAAAGTGGTTTTGCTGTTTTTCTGCTACACTTTGTGTACTGTGTTTTCAGGTCAGTGATATAGCTAAGCTGACTTGAAATCCAGTAGTGCTTTTTTGCAGAAATTTTGAGAGGAGTTTGAAGGAGGACGCTTGAGCAACAGATACATACAAGAAGTATGTGAAGTTTATTGCAACTTGCGTATCTTCTGTTGTCATTTCAAGGAATGTGGTAGAGCCATTGCTTGTTCTAGCTCTCATAGGATAAGGTGATGAGTACAGTAGTCTTTATTTTAGCAGTCATCTTGGTTAACTGCAGCATGCATGAATCTTCAAAATTGGTTTGTACTGTTAGGCTTTAGGGCTTTTTCTCTGTATTTTGCTGATGCCCTAGAAAGGTCTTTGTATAAAGTTTGGAGGAGTGGTGCATCTTGGCCTTTCTGATTAGACGTATGATAGAAGCAATTTTAAAACCAGTGGATACTTCTCTATGTTTGTATTCACTAATAGAACTGTTCACTGTTCCTGTATTTACCACTGTTTATAAAAATGGATGAGTGCCCAAATGGGTATAAATAAGATAAACACAAATACTGTCTCGTAGCTTCTGCATACTGTTATTGTAGCTCTTTTACTTGGAGGATATAAACAAGGCAGCAGTTTTATAAGGAGAGGTAATATCTTTTGTTAGGTATCTGTTGTATTGGCGGGCAACAGGACACAGGCAAGCTTGTAGCTGTTCAGGACTTCAGTTCTTGCACAAATTATTAAATTCGTTGGAGACACCATGTGGAGAATTTGTACTGCTTAGATTGTTGCAGGCACTTGGCAGAGAGTTTTTAATAAGTAGCTCATAATAATAATGTGATAAAATTCTTATTTTTTAAAAATGAATTGCATATTTGAAAATGTTTAAGTAGCTTTAGAATACAATTACAACTACCATTAGTTTTTCTGTTGCTCTGTGAACATGATGCCTGCATAAAGGAAGGGAAGACTGCATTGTTAAGAAACTGAAAATAATTTCTGTGTACATTCTTTTGAAGTATCTGAATTTTGGAAATTATTGGAAGCAGCACCCATCAGAGTGTCCCGCTTGACGAGTGTGGAATTGTTCTGGAGTGCTTGTATGAGTAGTCACTAGTGCAGCTCTATAGAGGTAAATGTGTAAGATGCAAACAAAAAAAAGGGATTATGATAAGTGTTGCATCTTCAGCCGCGACTAATGCTTAACCATGCTCAATGGTAAGATTTGATTCTTGCCTTGCTGGAAGTCGTGCGTTACCGCAGGCTGGAAGATTGCACAGTCAAGTTGGCTCTGAGGATCTTGAATGTCTTGCTTTCCATTCATGTGTATTCTTTTACTTGGCAAAGTGGAGGCAAAACACAATCCCTGTCCGTGCTTTTTCCTGCGCTAACAGTAAATGAAATGCATTTTGATACATGCTGTTAACCTCTGTATGGTGCCGGTATAGGAAGCAGTTGACTTGGTTAGGATTTCCTATATTTGACACAGTTTTCACCTCTGTTCTGTGCCTCAGTGGTAATATGTATAAAGGGAGGTTAAGTGATTCTATTTTAGAGAAAATCCCATGCTATTTTGATTGGAGACTATTTGTAAGCTTTTGTGTTCATGGTGTGTTCTGCCTTCGTAATCTTTTTTTTTTTTCTCTTTTTAATTTATCATGCTTTTCATGCACTTGTTTTGTAAACACTTTTAGGATGAATCCTGAGCTGTTAGTGTAACTTCTAGGAAGCATTTCAGCTTAGATGACTTATATTGTGGCAGGCTCTGTATTCAACATCCACGCACTTGAAGTCTTGCTTTTTTTTTTTTTTTTTTTTTTGTGTGATTTTTAAGTTTTGATTTTGTATTTTTGTGGTGTTTTTTTTTTTAACTTCCCCGCTTTTAATGTTTTTTTTTTTTTTTTTTTTTTTTTTTTCAGATCTGTATGATATATTGTTTGCTGTCAGGTGAGTAGTTAAAATAATTGTTGACCCATGTTAACTGCATAAAGTCTATGGTTGCAAAAGGAGAATAAAAATGGAGAACTTTTTTCTAGCACTTGCTCTGTAGTGGAGAGTTGGAAACGTAACTATTTCCCATTCTTGGGGAGGCATGGAGAGTGAGTTTTTTTGCAATTCATGCTGGCTTATCAAAATACTCCCTTCCCATGATGAGGATCACAGTTAGTTTAGTTCAGAATTCTCAAAGATAAGCTTCAAAACTTTTTAACAGACCCCAATTCAAAGAAATACGAGCTTAAGCACACTTTTGTTAATTTGTGCATGTGCGTAAGAAATCCCACACAAAATAAAATAAAAGTTTTTAAAAATAAAGACTGTCCTACAGACTTTTCTTCTGAATTTTATTTTTTGAGAGCTGTATATTTTTCTGTAGTTACGATCCAAAAATCATGCATATATTGATGAAAGCATTCTGCACTTCAGAATTGAAGTATTATGCATCTAAAGAACTTTGTAATGGACGTGACTACTGAATTAAGATGTTTCATGTAAGTATATTGTAGCAGTGACTCTTGTCTCTGAAGTACTGTATCCCTCAACTACTTAAATTTGCAGAATCTTTTTAACCTAAAGCAGAATAAATGCTAGATCTTGTATCTTTGGTTAGATTGGTGGTAAAGGTAATTGTTTATGTTGTGGATGTTTTTCTTTCTCAGGAAGACTGGGGTTAATTGTAGCTTGGCAAGGGGAAAAAAAAAAGCCATATTGTTTTTCTGCAGTAGATTCCTGTTGCTATGCAACAAATAGAATGTCACTTAGTACAGGATATATTAAATTTGTATTCCCTGCACATATCTCTGCATGTTCATTTTATACTTTAAACAGTAGGGTATGGTTTTGGCTTTCTTTAGGACTATAGTCTGAAGTGTACATTTTAGTTTCAGTTCTGGTACTTGCTGTAACTGTGGTTACATGCACCTACTTGTGTAGCCTTTCTTTGTTTTCAGATGTATAGGACACCTGTGCAGTGCAATCAGACTGCTAACCAGACAAAAAGTGGTTGTGTTTATGTTTCTGGAGGTGGGATGATATTGCCAAGCAACGGGTTAAGTCCTCAAAAAGGAAGACAATTTTTGTATGGAAAAGTTTTAGGTTATGCATTCTGAAAACCTTTAAATACAATGCATAGGAAGTTAGTCGAGGTGGTATTCCTTGAAACTTTGAACCAAAATATCTGGTTAATTTTTAATGACTACAGTTAACTTATGTTAATTTATTTATGACCTGTCCTTCCTTTTCCCCCAAATAAAACCACAAAGACAACCAGTCTCAATACCCAGATTTTTTACATCCATTCTAGATATTTTCTGGAATAAATGTTTAGTTTGTAAATGTTTAGGAAAATTAGGTTCTCTGGCTGTGAAACCAATAATTAAGTAATGGACAAATAACAACATCTGCAAAGGCAGTATTTCATAATCAAAATAGAGTTGCATAGTGGATAAGAAGGCAAAAATAATACTTGAAAGCTAGAAGGATGTTAATTTGAATTTTACTTCAAAGGATGTCATACTATTTAGATCATTGAAACATGGAAACTTGAAAACTGCAATATTTTGAACACTGTGCTTTCAAGAATAAAATGTATACATTGCATCTTAAACGATTGGAGGATTTTTTATAGTAATCTTGTTTTAAGTAATATATATTTTTTAATTCTGGATTTTGAAATCTAATTTACACAGATTAACCTGAAATTAAGTTAGAAGCTGAAATTAGCAGGTGAAATATTGTCAGTTTGTTTTCTGCTCTTGAAATTGGCATGTGTTACTGTCTAGCACTTTGTACAGTACTGAATCTGACGCAGAT
The DNA here is from genome assembly GCA_013389825.1 of Crypturellus undulatus. Lineage (NCBI taxonomy): Eukaryota > Metazoa > Chordata > Aves > Tinamiformes > Tinamidae > Crypturellus > Crypturellus undulatus. The sequence goes on from VWPW01014093.1 coordinate 42,997, forward strand.
TTGTATGTTTTGCTAATTTTACTGTAAACTTACTCTTACGTGTGACTGCTTAATAGAGCAGACGTAGAAGAGTCGAAGGAAAATTAGGAAAGATTAGAAAGATCTTGCCATATGGTTTTCTTGCTGGTGTTTTGCCAAAGAAATGCATCACATGTATAAAGTGTCATTCAAGGAGCAATCAACCTTTATTAATACTGTTTTCACACAGTCTACTGCTTAATGCAGAGTCCAGATCCTGAGGTCCATATGCATGTCCCAGGGCAGAACAAATAAAAACTTCCTGAAGTACATAAAGAGCACTTGACACAATTAAAAGCCACTTAGATGTTCTGTGACCAGTGCGATCAGAATGGATCTCTATTACAGAGAAGTGACGTAAAGACATGGAGGGGTGTTTTGGGCAGTTTGGTTTCCTTACTGAAAAGCTGAATCTTCATTGTTTTTTTTCAGATATCTAAAAGATCCCTTCAGTTTTATCTAATTTGACATACATCCAACTGTGATATTACTGGAAATCTCTTAATTTCTGTTGTTGCATAGCTCACCCAATCCACCTCTTTCGCCTCGTTCAGTCTGGCAACAGCTATGATTTTGCTCACAACCAGGCAAGGCTAAAGAAAAATTTCACAGAAAATGTCCAGCTCTAATGTCAGAATGGAGAGGCAAAAAATTAAAAGCAAAAATTAACAGCAAAGAGCAAATGGTATTTAACCTTTTCTTTTTGCTGCTTTCAGTCTTTTCTCCCTTTTTTCAAGATTTGAAGTATCATCACAGTAAGTATTATCACAGTATATATCACAGTCGAATGAGGTAAGAATCCAAAGGATCTGGAAGTAAAGCAACTCAGCAATTCATTTCTCATGGTTGCCAACTGAAAGCAGTCAACGTGTGCACAATACAGACTATTCTGATATTTTCTTGCAGCTCTTGTGCTATGCCGCTTATAAGTAGGCATGTTACAAAACAGCTTTTAGTATCCCTCCTACCCTAAAGTTCTGAAGTTAAGTTGGATCTTGTAGCCTTAATACAAGCAGTCTATTGTTTATTTGAGCTGTTAAAAATAAAATCTCTGAAATAACATCTCTAAAATAACACATCTCTTAATGTGTGCTTAATCACACTAGTCTACCAACTCTTAAGTCGTGAATACCCGTGTGTGTGGAGATAGATATATATATATCTGAGGGATATCAAGCGTGACTTCAGAGCCCTAGGGATGGCCGTCAAAGGTATGGGAGCCCAGGTAGTGTTCTCCTCAATCCTGACAATGAGGGGAATGGATTCAAGGAGGAAAAGGCGGATATGGCAGATTAACAGCTGGCTGCACCACTGGGCTTGGCAACAGGGTTTTGGTTTCTATGACCATGGGGCTCTGTTTTACGACCACCAGCTACTGGGGACTGATGGGAACCATCTGAGCAAGAGGGGCACATGTCTCTGCCAAAAGGCTGGGCAACCTGGTTAGGAGGGTTTTAAACTAGATGAGAAGGGGGAAGGGGAATGTCACACAGACACAGCGAACATTACCACACAGCCAAGGTCAGATGGTGTCCAGAGGGAGTATGGTAGTGGGGAAGCAAGGATAGGAAATGATTATAGAGGGCGCTCTTTCACCCTTCCTGGGGAACCTGCAGGCTTGGTTACTTCCCTGAAATGCCTGTACACCAATGCACCATGGGGAATAAGCAAGATGAACTGGAGATCTGTGTGCGGTCCCAGCGCCACGATCTCATTGGAATCACAGAGACGTGGTGGGATAGCTCGCACGACTGGAGCACTGCCATGGAAGGCTATGTGCTCTTTAGGAAGGACAGGCTGGGAAGGCGAGGTGGTGGAGTTGCTCTCTATGTGAGAGAGCAACTGGAATGCATGGAGTTCAACCTGGCAGTGGATGATGAGTGGATGAGAGCCTGTGAGTAAGGGTTGAAGGGCAGGCTATTGTGGGAGACACTGTAGTGGGTGTCTGCTACAGGCCGCCTGACCAGGGCGAGGAAGTTGACGAGGCCTTCTACAGGCAGCTGGATATTGCCTCACGGTCACAGGCCCTGGTTCTCATGGGGGACTTCAACTTCCCTGATATCAACTGGAAGGACAACACAGCCAGGCACGCACAGTCCTGGAGGTTCCTGCGGAGTGGCGATGATAACTTTTTGACGCAGGTTGTGGAGGAGCCAATGAGGAGAGGTGGCCTACTGGACCTTGTGCTAACAAATAGAGAGGGATTTGTCAGAGATGTGAGGGTGGGGGATAGCCTTGGCTGCAGCGACCAGGAGTTGGTGGAGTTCAGGATCCGACGAGGAGGAGGCAGGGCTGTAAGTAGCCTTGCAACAATGGACTTCAGGAGGGCCAGCTTTAGCCTCTTCAGAGACCTTGGAAGAATCCCATGGGCTAGAGCTCTAGAAGGAAAGGGGGCCCAAGAGAGCTGGCTAGTGTTCAAGCAGCACTTCTTTAACGCCCAGCAACAGTGCATCCCTGTGCGTAGGAAGTCAGGCAGAGGGGGCAGGAGACCTGCGTGGATGAGCAGGGAGCTTGTGGCAATGCTCAGGCAGAAGAAGGTGGTATACAAAATGTGGAAAAAAGGACAGGCCCCCTGGGAAAAATACAGGAGTGTAGTCAGGGAATGCAGAGTTATGACAAGGAAAGCTAAGGTGCATTTGGAATGCAAGCTGGTGAGGGATGTTCAGAAGAACAAGAAAAACTTCTTCAAGTATATAAAGAGCAGAAGGAAGATTAGGGGAAATGTGGGTCCCCTGGTGAATGGGATGGGCACCCTGATTACGAATAACACAGAAAAAGCAGAGTTGCTGAATGCCTTCTTTGCTTCAGTGTTTACCAAGGGCAACCCTTTAGAGTTCCAGGCCCTAGAGACAAGAGAAGAAGACGGGAGAAAGGAAGACTTGCCCTGGGTAGAGGAAAATTGGGTAAGAGATCACCTAAGGCACCTCGATACCAACAAATCCATGGGCCCTGATAGGATGCACCCCAGAGTGCTGCGTGAGCTGATGAACGTCGTAGCCAAACCACTCTCCATCATCTTCAAAAGATTCTGGAGAACGGGGGAGGTGCCGGAGGACTGGAAGAAGACCAGTGTCACNAGGATGCACCCCAGAGAGCTGACGAACGTTGTAGCCAAACCACTCTTCATCATCTTCGAAAGATTCTGGAGAACGGGGGAGGTGCCGGAGGACTGGAAGAAGGCCAATGTCACGCCAGTCTTCAAAAAAGGCAAGAAGGAGGACCCAGGCAAGTGAGCCTCAACTCCGTCCCTGGAAAAGTGATGGAACGGCTCATTCTGGCTGTTGTCACCAGGCACATGGAGGACAAGAAGGTGCTTAAGACTAGTCAGCATGGATTCACCAAGGGAAAATCATGCTTAACTAATCTGATAGCCTTCTTTGATGGGATGACCAGCTGGATAGATGAGGGGAGAGCGGTGGATGTCATCTATCTTGACTTCACCAAGGCTTTTGACACTGTCCCTCGCAACATCCTCCTAGACAAGCTCCGGAGGTTTGGGATGGATGAGTGGACGATAAGGGGGATTGGGAATTGGCTAGATGGCAGCGCTCAGAGGGTGATAATCAGTGGTGCGGAGTCTAGTTGGAGGCCTGTGTTGAGCGGTGTTCCCCAGGGGTCAGTCCTTGGTCCAGTGCTGTTCAGTTTATTCATCAGTCACCTGGATGAAGGCACAGAGTGCTCCCTCAGCAAGTTTGCAGATGATATGAAGCTGGAAGGAGTAGCTGACACCCCAGAGGGCTGCGCTGCCATCCAGAGGGACCTGGACAGACTGAACAACTAGGCAGAGAGAAACCTCATGAAATTCAACAAGGCCAAGTGCAAGGTCCTGCACCTGGGGAGAAGTAACCCCAGACACCAGTACAGGCTGGGGACCGACCTGCTGGAGAGCAACTCTGCAGAGAGGGACCTGGGCGTCATGGTGGACGACAGGTTGACCATGAGGCAGCAGTGTGCCCTTGTGGCCAAGAAGGCCAATGGGGTCCTGGGGTGCATTAAGAGGAGCGTCTCCAGCAGGTCGAGGGAGTCACCTCCTGCCCCTCTACTCAGCCCTGGTGAGGCCACATCTGGAGCACTGTGTCCAGTTCTGGGCCCCCCAGTACAAGAGGGATGTGGAGCTACTGGAGAGAGTCCAGCACAGGGCGACTAGGATGATCAGGGGCCTGGAACCTATGAGTTCCAGGGGCCCTATGAGGAGAGGTTGAGGGAGCTGGGCCTGTTCAGCCTGGAGGAGGCTGAGAGGGGACCTGATCAGTGTCTATAAGTACCTCAAGGGAGGCAGTGAGGAGGATGGGGCTGGCCTCTTTTCAGTGGTGGCCACAGACTGAAACACCGAAAGTTCCACAGGAACTTAAGGAAAAATTTTTTGACGGTGCAGGTGACAGAGCACTGGCACAGGCTGCTCAGAGAGGCTGTGGAGTCTCCTTCTCTGGAGATCTTCAAGACCCGCTTGGATGCAGTCCTGTGCCACGTGCTCTAGGTGGCCCTGCGTGTGCAAGGGGGTTGGACTAGATGACCTCTGGAGGTCCCCTCCAACCTTAGGCATTCTATGATTCTATTATATATATATATGTATATAATATATATGGTGTTTCTCTGTTGCAGAGGTTATGAAGCCTCTAAAGAATGAGGTAGGAAACCCTTTGAAGAGAGGGTGTTTTCATGATCTCAGGGGAGTGCGCTCTATAAGAACAGACTGCTTTTCCTTTCGTGCTGGAAAAATTGTTCAAAGTTGTCACCGGCTATGTTGCAACTTGTTTTCTTTTTGACTAATTGTGCACGTTGACCTAATCTTCACATACCTTCATATATATCTTCATCCTTCATTCAATATACCACCATCGTTCAAAACACTATGTATTGTACAGCTACTGAGGACAAAGGACCCAATACCATTTTGGTCTGAATGATCAAAGTTAGAAGGCAGCGTGCAAATTTTTCTCACTGTCAGTGGAGGAACAAACTTCACATCTGTTTGCCCTTTTAGTTTCTGACTTTTAGTAGCTTTGTAAAAGTAAAAATGTACCAGTTTGAAGCTCTCATGCTATAATTGACACTGCATAAGCAGTGAAGATATTCAGAATTTGATATTCAGAAGAAGGTTTGATTAACACACAAGAAAAAGTCGCTACATATTCAGTAACAAAGAGGGTAAATACTGACTAGTTGTTCGCTTAGTCATCAACCCATCCATCCAAAGCCAGAGGTACTGAATGAAGATGGGTGCGTGGCAGGGAGAATTATGTAACTCATGCATTTTAGAATTACTCCCTAACTGTGACTCCTTCTTTTCATATATAAGAAGACAATATTTTGATTCTTCTTAGCTCTCGTTTGTTTTTGTTTGTTTGATTGTTTGTTTTTATTTTGGAAGTTAATTTTATTTTACCATATTATGGAGTCATTTCTCTTGTTCATTAAAACTGGAAATAATGAGCCTGATGAGGTGTGACATGACCATTGAAATATACTTTACCCAGTAAAGAGTTACCAAGAGACTTGGAACAGTTAGAATCACAGCAGCCTATGCTGCCTCAAGTAAGAGTAACTCTTAGTAGTTCTTGTCCTGTTTGTAGACTGGATACTTAAGGGCATCTGGAAAAAGAACCTGGGACTCTGTACTTATCAGAGATGAAGATGGAAGTGAGAGAAATTAGGCTTTGCTGTGTGCTATGCATCTAATTGCTTTCTAAATTCAAGCAAACAAAGATCCATCAATATTTATTTGTCAGTGTTTAAGACTGGGAAAAAGCTTAACTATTATCTTGTTATTTCCACTTTTTTTTTGTTTTTTGGTGGGGAGGGGGGCAAACCATGTAGCTTTTGGTAAAGACACTTTGAATTCACGTATCTTGCTGTATACCTGAAAGACATCAATTTTACAAAGTTCAGGGATCTCTTGTCAGATAATGTTCCCCTGACTTCTGTGGTCTGTTTAGGTTACTCCTTTTGGATTTTCGAGGTTCAGCCCTATAATTAAGGATGGGATGTGTCACTTTGCATCTGTTTTGGATAGACGACAGATGAAGATCTGGCTATTAAGGAGGGAGGTGTTGTGGGATTCTGACAGGAGCAAGGAGTTGGTTTTCATAATAACTAGTCATGTACTCTGGCAATATCTTGTAGGGGCTACCTGGAGAAAAGTGGTGCCTCATTGGAGTCTGTGGGCTGACATGTTTTTCCTGTGGGTTGTGTCTGGTATGTAGGCTGTAGTTTGGGCCCCTGAGTTGAATCTGTCTCTCTGGTCTGAGATGGTGTTGTCTTTACCAGGAAGCTTACTCATCTTTGGTTTGTCTCACTGTCCGATTTAAGTTTCTCTATAAGTTAAACCAGTATACTAAATGGCACTAACTGTGGACAGAGAGAGCAGTTTATTCTTCTCTTTGAAACCACTTCTAGTGTATGTGAACGTTGATGCTTCCACTAAGTCTTGCAAAACTGCATGTGATATACTTGGTCTTATTGTAGCATGATTTTCAAAATTGCTTTCTACTTTCTGTATAAGCTCTGTCTTCCCTGTAGAGGTGCCATGTAAAATACTTGCAAAAACCAACTTATGATAATACGACATCTACAGTTTTCTCTGTAATTACTAGCATAGGACCCCAAAGTCCTAGAGAGACTAGTCTGACATTACTTATTCTTAAGTAACATTGAAGATATGTTTATTACCTGTTTTTACAAAGGGCTTGTACTGCCGTATTTTTGGAGTTGAGGTTAAGGATATTTATAAACCTGATAGTTGTCTTGCTTCCTGTTGTGCAACCTCGTGTCCTATCTGATGCAAGAGGTCCCACTAGTGGTTCCAACACTTCTACGCCTTAGCAGTGTCCTGCTTGGTCCTGGGCTGTGAACATGAGCACAAGGTACAGTAGAAATCATTTCAAGGAAAATTTTGCTGTGTTTCTACTACTTCGGAATTAGAATCTGTATGTTATGAGCTGAAAAATTTCAGTCTTCTGAAAACTAGTGCTTCTATCTGTTAAAACCTAGATTTTTCTCACGGAGAAAAATATATATAACAGTTTGTATATAGTATGTATAGTATGTATATAATAGTATGTATAATAGTACATGCAGATGCAAAACCTGCAAAAAGTAACCTGCCATGGTTGAAGCGTGCAAATTTTTAAGCAATTGAAAACGTGAGCTTTACAGAAAGCAGGTTGAAGCAGTTTCTAGAGTGGGTTGTCTTTGCCAGTGACACTAATAGTATTATGGGGAAAGGACTAAGTCATAAAGAGCAAGAATGATGCTAGACTCCATGGTAATATTTGAGGTATCATGTTGAGAGAGATTCCCTTTTGGGATCCAACTGGGTGCAATAGTTAATGGGCAAGATTTCATGTCAGGTTACAGCATACTAGAAACAACCTGAAAGATGGAACAAGGTGGGGTTTTATAAAAATAACACACTTTCTACCTTAAGTTATTTTCTTGCTACAATAATAAAAGTACAGTAGCTTCAGCTTCCTCTTCTCTGTAGTTGTTTGTTGCTTACTTCTGATAAAATCCTTTAAGTTGGATCCAGACTATTATGTACTGCAGTAGAATACAGTTGTGTTCTGTACTGAATCCGAAATGCTTGAGCTTGCTCTGACTTCCAGGAGAAACTTCAGCAGTTCATTAAAATAAGGTGTATTGCCTTGGCAATAAGCTAAAGGAAGTCTGATGTTGCTGAGAATATTCTGTGACTTCTAGTCTGTTATTTTCATACACTATGAAATTGTTTCTAGAGCAAAATATTTTGCTTGAAAAATTATCCAGTAATTGAAATGCCTTTGTTTTGCACAGTAAGAGTGAATTTTCATGTGTGATGTAATTAGCAGTGCTCATAGCTTCTACATCTAGCAAAAATACTAGGTGAAGATAGGTGCAGTTTACGTCTTTGTATGTGCTTATTTGCATTTCATAGCAGCCTGAAAAGCGTTAAAAATGCTGCTAGAGTATGACTGAGTGCTAATTTTCTGTGTAGCTAGTTCGTACTTTGGAATGAATAGGCCATTAAACTGGTAATCATGGATTACTTGCTTCTGGGAACTTGCCGAATAGTCGTTAATTTTTTTTTTTCCCCTTGTCATAATTGCCTTTTTTTTTCCATTTTTGTAATTCTTCACAGTTTTTTTTTTTTTTTTTTTTTTTTTTTTGCTAAACAACTTGGAAAAAATCATGTAAAGCTAGTTTTATTTTCCTTTTGTGTTGTGATGTGGCAGAAATAAGGGAATATAGGTGCTGGTACAAGCTACTATTTGTAGATAGTCATTTCATGGAGTTCCTTTACCTGCTATGTGCTTCTGAGCATCAGATTCAAATTGAAATGAGTAACTTCAGGTTCAAATGAGTAACTATATATTGCTTATCTCCCTCTCAGATGTTATGCTTAGCACTCCTCCAAAAATGAGGAACAGCAGGTCAAAAAGAGAAGCGGGGAGTGTGTTGGGGGGACCCAGACTTTCTATCCAGCTCTAATAAACGCATGTGCATGAACAGTTAACTTACTGTCCTAAGTCAAATCCAGAGCTGTAAGGTGCGTGATAATTTTCCTTAGTATCACATAACAGTATCACTGTTGCTTCAAAAATGAGTGCTGCTTTTCACTCTCAACTGTACCTCCAAAGTGGCAAGCTGAGCAAAGGGACAAAGTCAGATTTGCAATAGGTACTTGGCATTTTAAAATGCCATCGTAAAATTCCTAATAAAACAACTACTTTATCTCTTTACTTGGCAGCTGGTGTCCTTCTGTTAGCTCCACCTGCCAAGTGTGCTTTTCATGTGATGACTATAGGTTACAAATGTCTGAAAGTGGGATGGGATGCTCTGGAGAATGTACTTGGGGCTATCTTTGTAGCTTAGCTTTGCAGCTCATATGTCATGAAGGAGATGCCAAGAAATAGTATGAAGAAAGCTTGCTTGTGTGTGTGTGTATTTGGTTTTTTTTTTTGTTTGTTTGGGTTTTTTTTGTGTTGGTGTGTATAGTTGTGCTACTCCTGTGTTTTAGCTCAGTAGTTCAGCTCAGTTTAGACTTTTGGAGCTGAGTTATGTTCAGTCAAGATAAACAGTGTTGAGAAGCTGTCTGATATCACTAGCTGATCTTCACTTTGTCTACATCTCCATAAATGCTGATGAGTGATGTCTAGTATTTGTGAAAATTGCAGCTTATTTATTGCAAGCCTAGTTCTGTGGAAATCAGAAGCAGGATCAGAACTATTTTTTTTTGTCTAACACTGCATATATCTGATGTGTGCCTGTTATTTTTGTCTTAAGTTTTAAAGTCAATTAAACAGACTATTTACAAGAATACTGTTTTATGGAGTGCCAATCAAAAGTATGCAAAATAGTAACTCTGTGTGATTTAACTGAAGAAGCATCAGCTAAATTTAATCTGTATATTTATGGATGCATCTTGTTTACAAACCCGCTTCTTGTCTACGGTACTCTTCTCTCCAGGTTTTAACATATTTGGATTTGCCATTTAGGTGGTACTTTGTCAGCTCAACCCATTTTAGAGTAAATTTGCTTAAATTTATTTTCCTTTTTTTTTTTTTTTTTTTTTTTTTTTTNTTTAGTGTCTTGGCGGGTACAGAAGACCCAAGCAGGCATTTTATGTCACTTCACATCCAGTTTGGGGAAGACTTTAGTTACATGGCCTGTGTGCTGCGTCTGACCAGGGCGAAAACTGCGTGGCTTATTTGCAGCTCGGGTTGCTGGGAGGAATGCGCGGCGTGCTTTTAGGTCTGCGGCCACAGCAAGGGCAGGGCTTGTTTCCCCTCTCAATATTGTCTAGACAGACCTGCTGCTCTGCTGGGTAGCTTTTGAGCAGTCAGAGGTGATGGTGTTGGCAAACTGCCTATTGTTTGACTAGCGGAGGAGTAGCTGAGATAGGGGACCGGGTTTAACTTTTAAATTCTTAACTGGCTATAGACAGTATCTGTAGAAACATATAAACTTTGCTGTGTTTAATTTTCTTTTTTACACTTTTTGGAAGTATAAGCATTCATTTTGGGTAAATCCATGCTATGGAGCTTAAAATATGTGTATGTTAGTAATGAGGAAAAGATTGTCTGCATCTAGCCTGTAAATACAAAAAGCCACTAAATCAAATTCACATGCTGCTTTGCTGTTGTCTGCTGCTAAGATTGTTTGTTTGTTTGTTTTGAGTATACAATCTGAACACTGAATTTCCCACAACTTTATCACAGAGTTCACAGATCTGTTCGTTGTCTAAAATTCAATATTAATCTACACTGTTTTATGTTGCTTGTTTCTAAGTTTCTTTCTAAGTTTCTTTGATAATATGCTATTAGAGAGGCATGTGGCAATGGCTTTCTGATGTCGTATGGTAACTAGAAATCAGTGGTTTCTGGGGGTTGATTCAATCTAGTTGGTTTGCTATGAAATTAAATAAGAATATATCTAATGTTGTATAATATACTACTTTTAAATCATACAGATAGGCTAGAAGGCTGTTATATTTAACAGAATATACTTAAAGCAGTTATATTTAAAATTAATGTCAGAGGAAAAACAAAGCAGAAGAGCTTGCTGGGCTTTGCCCACTACTGATATTTAGAGGCGGTGTGGCTGTTTTTTTATTAAAAGGGCACTTCCTTCTGACTGTTTAAACAACAGGAACAAAAACTCTTAATCTGAAAGACTTTACTTCCTATCTTAGATTATCCCTGATAACAAGTCAAAGAGAACAGGATGTATAATTCAAACAAAAGAAGTTTCAGTGTTGCATAGTGATTCACTGTACAAGAAGTTTTGTGTGAAGCAGAGAAACCTCAATGTTATAGTGAAATTTAAAAATGAAAAAATACCCTATGGAGGTCGAGCAATAGTCAGTGTAGCCCAACGCTTCATAGCTGAGAGTAGCAATATGGGACTGTCTTTTGGAGAGTGAGTCTCCAGCCACTTGGTGATTACTTTTTCTTACTGTCCCTCTGTCCTAGAATCCACTGTTGGGTGTGAGATATTAAAGATGTACCTGTTGGCTCCTTTTAGTATTTTTTAAGAATATGTTGCCTATGAATTTTCCTAATCCCTTCTTAGCCTGCCGATATTCTCTACCTTCATAACTTGCTGTAACAACAAATTCTAGAAATTCACTCGGTTGTTTTTCACCTGGAGGGGTAGGTAAACGTTAAATGAAATCAGAAGTTCCAAATTTGCAAGTAGTTTCGCTGTAGTACTCCTCATTTTCTGTTAGTCTGTTTTATGATCTGTAATGCAATGCAGTGAATTCATTTCTTTGCGGGTGAAACAAAAAGGAAGCGTTATCCTGCAGTTTGTAGCGCTGTAAGGCCAAACAGCTATTGTTCACTTCACTCGGGATGGATTAAGCGGATGTGCAGATTAAATACTTTGGAAGGAACTATTTGAATAGTTCGGTTTATTCCCTTAAGCAAATGTCCACACTGCTAAGGAAAAATTTTTCTAAATGTTCTGGCTCTATTTTGACAGGCTGCTTTAATGATTGCTCCAGCAGTTTGTAGTATTTTCATGAAACCATTTGTATACAAGTACTTTTTATGTGGCACAGAGACAGTACATATTACATAATTTTAATGACTGGAGAGAAGAGTCCAAACTTTCAACTTTCTACAGCTGCTATGCATGATTTATACTTTGCAGGAACAGAGCTGCTTTCTTCATTACTAGTATTACAAAGGCAAAACTATACTGACCTGTTATTTTTAATTATTTGTTTTAATTATTTACTAGGTAGCTGTGTTTAGAACAAAACGTAGAAAACCAAGGTAGAAGTCCTATCATAGAGTAATACTCAGTCTGCCGATTTAGTACCCCATAACTCAGGAAATGCTGATATTAAATATTCTCTAAAGCTAAAATTTGGTGATTCTTTTTGAATATTGGGAAATATAGCTAGTTTTTCTTATAGTGTAGTAATATCTGATTTATGCATTCTTTTCATCTATCTCATCCTTATGAGAATTGTAAAATCAAGCTGAGCAAATAATGACCACTTCAGAAGATGGTTATGGAGACATGACAACACACTGTATAATGTGGTTCTGCTAGAATAAAACTCTTACTTGACCCTTTATGTATTCTGTGAGTGTTTTTTTTATTTTAATACTTGGAGGGACAAAAGCAATGGTTTCTATAATATCACAGTTAATTTCAAGCTTTTGAGTAGATTCCTATTCTTTTTGCCCGTCTTGCAATTTGAATAGTAGCTATTGCTGCTTGTGTTGCTTACAATTATGAGTTGGTGTAGTTTGTATATTATGACAGTGATGATTATTCTAGGGATCTTAACATGACTTTCTGAATGTTTAAAAGTCTTACTGTGGCATTAATGAAGGTTTTTGGTTTGGTTTCTCTCTTCCATCCTGTGTTGCCATAAACAAGAACAGTACTTCGGTGATGGAAAGGTGGTGATTTAGTTGCTAAGTTTGGCATTTGAAAGGTAACAGCAATGTTGAAGTGTAGGCAGGACTGGTGAGTAACCTCCTGATTTGTTCTTGAGAATCTTAAATAGATTTTTTTTTGGTTGGTTGGTTTTATAAACATAAGGTGTTTTTGCCTACAGTAAATCTTTGTCTGATGATTGTTTGTTTTAAAGAGTTAAAAATACGCTTCCAATAAAAATCAAGCTTCTAGAATTGTTAAGCACAGTGATTTTTGGGGCAACTGCAGCTTACAATACTAATTAGCTTCATACTTCCTATTAACATTTTCTCTTTAGAGAAAGTACTGGTATATTGAAAATCTTCTTTGACCAATGGCTAAGAACTCCCACAACTTCTCACCCAGACAAGGGTCTAGGGGGGTTCTGTTGCAATCTGTCACTGCTAGGCTGTTCGGTGTAACTTGGAAAAAGTCTTAGTAGATTCTTTAGTAACTCACTATTTAAATAGATGCCTTTTTAAAGCTATACAAAACATGGTAAAACAATAGAAGTCAGTACTTTCTTTGGCATCTAATTATAAAGAAGGTATAGAGATATCAGAAACTGAGTACAGCTTTTTTAAGGTAGAGGAGTTTAGAGTTATTTTAAACACCCTCAAGCTCAACACTTTGAGTATGCCAGTTTTGCTTCATCAAGCTGGTATAATTCTTAACCCTGGAGATTACTTCAGAAAAACAACCGATGTTAAAATATCGCAAAGTATTTTAAGTACCTCTAAAACTTTGAGGATAGAGAATCTTTCTGTATATTCCTTTGCATAAGAGATTTTTTTTCTTCTGTTACAGCTTTGCTCATGTGAACTTGGGCAATGCTGTTCAGTGAAAGAGATTAAAAAGTGAGTATGCTAAAACCAAGGGCCTGTTATCTTTTGAACTGTGCTTGGAGTGAAATACCCAGAACGATGATTTGTGCAGGTGTGCTGAGAACAGAGCAGGGCACCTTCTGCCATTTTTTCCTTCAATTTGTTGAAAATACAGCCTTTTCATTTATGTTGTAGTCAAAGCTTTTGACAATATACTTTTGCATTATTCACCTTGATTAGCCAGTGTTTCTGGAAATTTGACTTGGTCTATAGAAGTTTGACATAGATGCACCAGATTCTGGGACAAAGAGCTTTTATGTGGAATTTTTCCACAATTTTATCCCCTAGTCTCTTGCAGACAGTTTCAGACTAACCTATTGCCAAAAATAAAAGAGAAAGTTCTGCATTTCCTTTCTATCGTGCCAAGTGCTTGTATATTTTAAATGCAGCTAGTGCACAAGGTGAATCAGTTGCTGTAGCTTTGTAGAGCATAAAGCAGACTTAAAAATCAATACCAATTACCACAGACTAAATATGCTAGGAACTCTTTTTAGGAATAACTTGTTAATAGTTAGTGGCTCATTCTTGGACTCCAGATCAGATTGTCAGAAGGTGTTAGGATTTATCCAGTACTTTGGGATTTTGTAGAAGAACTGATGTGCAGAGTCTCAAGGATAATGGTAAGTTGGATTGCTTGAGCTAAAAATAACCGCAATAGTAACAGCTAGAGAATAATGAAACGGAAGTTATTGACAACTGAATTTTAGTTAAACTCAGATGTGGACTAAAGCATTTTGGAAGCTGATGTGGTTGTGCTGCACCTCTGGCCAGGTGGTGAACAGATTTAAATTGCCATAGCTGAGGTTGCCAAGTTCCAGCAGATACCTGTTCTGGAAACCTAGGATCTTGCCAGAGCAACTTGAGCACAAGAGAGCATTCTGAGCACTTCAGCACGAAAGTTGACAGTTGCTGCATGTGCAAAGGAACTGTCTGCACTCTGGAATTCTGGTAGCTTTAAAAGAAGCAGATAAAATCCAAAATTTATACTTGACACACAAAATATGCAGCTAGAGCAAAGGTGATATAAGTAAGTTTCCCAACAGACCTTTGCCATTAATCAGTTTGACTATATATCAGAAATCAGCAGGACTAAGCAAATTGTAACTAAGCAAATCAGACCATTCAAGTATGGTGGTGCGATTTGTTCATTTTTACTAAAGACTAACGAATTCTAGAAATGACCAGGACAGATCGTGATTGTTCATTTTCAGTCCTCTCTTTTCCCAAACCCCAGTCATTGTAAGAGCCATCTATAAGAAAATACTATAATGTCACGTGAAAGATCTCATTTTCAGAATACTAATACAAGCATTTTCTCTGAAGATAAAGAAAGGACTTCTATTTGTTCCTTTTCGAAAAAGAATGATAACACATCTTTGATAAGTTGTCTGAAATCCTTATGCCTATTAGGTTGCTTTTTGATTGAAGACATACGTTTTAGCCTCATCGTCAGAATATGGGGGTTATTTAATTAGCAGCATTATGTTGCCAGTACGGTCCTTTTTAGGCTTAGCAGCAGCCCTGAAAATCTTGTTGCAGTTACATATCTAAGGTAGCAGAGCATTCTAGTTTCTTTAATTGTAAAAAGCTCATTCTGTGATTTTTGTTATCTTGGTACTTGAGATTAAAAAAGTGCCAACTCATAATTTACCAGGAATGTTTCTAGACGTGATTGCAGTGATGGACTGTTTATCCTGGACAGATATGTCAAATATTAAATCAATTGAAATGTGAGAGACAGGAGTAGGAATGCTTCGGAGGATATATGGCTATGTGGTTTTAAAGCATGTTGGCAAGTCTCTCTGGATTCCATCTGTGCTTTTTGAAAGATTTTTTTTTCCCCTTATTTCTAAGCAATTAACTTGTTTGTGACTGTTTAGGTTCTCCTTCAGCTGATTTCTTAGATTTAAGTTGTTTTCTTGGGTGTTACAGGAAGTCAGGGTGTTCTGGTCAATTATGACATGCCGCAGGACAGCTAAGAACTGTCAGGTCTTGACCTTAGTCTACATAGGGCTGGTGTCCGTCTCTTGTATGAAGCGATTCATCCAATGCCCTGATACTTCTGGGAAACTCATTGACTTTCCCTGTTGACTGGTGCAGTGTTCCATGCTCAAGGATCTGTCTGGTCCTGCAAGGATGGCAGGGAGGGAGCCTGTATCTTAGGGCTGGAAGTAAGCTCTGTTGCGAGGCTCAAGGGCTGCCAGTGTGCAGGGACACTCCTAAAATACAAAATTGAGAGGCAAGACTCAAACTTACCTTGACATGCCTGTTTGTTTATTTTCTCCAGAATCTTCTGTGAGAAGATTTCTCAATATTTCTAAGCACTCTTTTCTAATATTTTATTTCTGTTACTGTCAGAGGAACCCTTGTTAGTTGCTTGAGTGATACTGTTAGTATATTCCCATTTTTCCTTTATATTGCCCATTTTGCCTTTTCTGTAACACGTGTGCACACGCATACACGTTTTGGTGCACTGTTGTCTTGCCAAGTGTTTTATGGTTTGTATGTCTGCAGTTGATTTTGGTTTTGGGCCAAAGGGTACTCTTTAGAAAACCAAAGTTAATTGGTCCTTATCCGTTTGATTTTTATATCAATCTATGTCTTGCTAATTGTTTACATGGTAATGTTTTAGATGTTTATCAGAATGTTTATCAAAAACATCCACTTAATATGCAGTGCTTGTTTTCTTTCTCCGGTCCCTCCCCTAGCATAAGTTGGCTAATAGTGGAAGATGGAGCCTATCTCCTTTTGTGACCTCTTGTCCTGAGTTATTAAAATGCCTCTTTGTGTATTCTGTGTGCAAAGATAATTTCATGACAAGCTGTTCATCAACAGACTCATCACAAAAAAGGATGTGGAGTGCTAAATCTTACCTTCCATAAGCAACCAGGGGATCTAGGTTTTTATAAACACATTTTTCATACTTCCTTTTTTTTTAATCTGTGAGGTGCTGCTGGCAGTGTCACTAGCCCCAGTTTCGGTGTTTCAGTTGAAGCACCTTTTCTCCTGATGCCTGCATCACCTTTTCTGTAGTAGCTTTCCTGATTCTCTTCTGATAATCTGAACCCCACATCCCCTTCTTTCATTATATGCACCCACTTGTCTTAATTTTGTGGGTTTTTTTTTCTTTTTTTTTTTAAAAAAAAAAAATGTGAAGCCCTTCTAATGTAGCATGTGTTGAGGATATGAGAGGATGAGGAGCAGAAAACAGAAGAGCTATCCTGGTAGTTTGTTCAAAAAAATCAGAATCTGAAAAATTTTTGTCTGCTCTTAGCGCTACATGTAGTGTCTGCGAAACCCTGGTGCAAGTCTTGAAAGGCTTTATCGCGGCAGTCTTGGTTGATACTCTTTGGGGGCTTTTTTTCCAAAACAAATGACTCACAGCCCTTAGGTACAGGCCATGAATGCTTTCCTTTGTACGTGGGAGGAAGAGAGAGAAGGATCAGTTTACTTTTCTGCTTTTAGAGCCAGTGGTAAAGTTATTTGAAAAGCAACTCGTGCTAATGTAGGAGGATAATAGTTTAACAAACATTTTCTGAAAGAAGTCTATTTATAGCAAATTTATCAGTGTCTTATGGAAGCTTCACCATTTCATTTCATGGATACTCATGTAAACTAAATTCTGCTTATGTTCAACTGAAGGTTGCATTATCTGGATGTATTATCTGGATGTTTTAAAGACTTGCGGTGAAATTACATGATTAGAAATGGAATTGATCAATTAGATACCCCTAAATGGAAAATGGATCGTAAAATATATGTAACCACATAAAACCAAAAAAAAAAAAAGACCATTAGTGGGGCAGTTAATGACTGAAGATAAGCAAGGCTTGATAAGTCTGCAGCTGATGTTCTCAAAGGGATGGCTGTGCTAGGACATTGTAGCACAGGGCTGCAGCCTGAGGGTGTTTTTTGTGGTGGTGGGGATGAGTAGACAGGACCCCCCCCTTTCTCCCCCCTCCAGCAAAGTTCTGTCCTGTTTTAGAGACTGGCATTCCCAAAGCTTCTCTGGGAAGGGGGATGCAAGCCGATCGTGTGCAATTTGAAGATTAGAGGTGTGAATGCACTTACTAGAAGGGTGTTATGACTCTGGAGCAAAAGAGCCTGATAGTAAAAGCTGTAAATAGTAGCGTTTCGTTTTGTAGCAGGGAGCTTTAAACATATCTTAGTGCCTAAATGACTCTAACTGTGTGAATACATTTTTTTTTTTTTAATGAAGCTGCAGAGGAAAGATAATATAATGTTGGTCTGTTGATCTAGAGTTTGAAAGCCACATTGAATTTCTTGCTCTGTGATAGCTTTCCTGTATGATGAAAGAAGCCTGTGGGAGGTCAGCCAGATTGTGCTGCTTTTATACTTTAAATAGCATTTTTCGATAATTATTTCTAGACTAGCTGAACTGGTGAAAATCCTTGTTTAGATAAAGCTTTATGGCACTTAGAATTAAGACAAAGTAAAACAATGGATAGGTTGATAAGAGGTCTGCATTTGCTAGAGCAAAAACTAATGTGTTGACCAGCCTCTGCTCTATAGGTGCTGCACCAAGTGCTATAGCAGCAATGAATGCAGAACTGTGCTTTAAAATATCCAACTTCTTCCACCTTGTTGTTTACAGCCAATTTGTTTTGCTTGGTCTTGCGAAGTATTGATTATATAGGTCTACTCAACTGCCATATTTTTAATACTTTACTATTAAAACCCCAGAATAAAAACCATGCTTGGCTACAAATGCCATTTTATTTGGGATGTTTATATTGGTGTTTTGTACTGAAATTACATTTTTCAATTTGAGGAGAAGATACTTTCTTATGTAATGATTCTCTGAAGAAAGTGAGGTAAGAAAGGATTAAAAGAATTAAGTACAAAGTAGGATTAACCTATTCACTACTTCTGGTTTAAACACCTCTTTAAATGCGAGATTAGGCATTTCTAGTGCTTTAAACAGCTTAAATATGAGGAGATGGAATACCTGACAACTGATTAGAATAATGGAGAACACTTCTGCCAATTTTGATAGTAAGGTGTTAAACACACTTATTAGGTCTGTTTTTTTTTTTTTTTTTTTTTTTTTTTTTTTTTTAATATTACTGCTTGCTGTTCTCTAAACTTTGTTCCTGCTTTTGTAAATAATGAAGCCAGAAACTAGTTATCTCGCCTTTGGAGGAGGGGAGATTTTAAGCCTTAAAACAAACAAGAAACAACAACAAAAGCTTTATGGGGTTTCCCAAGTAGCATTCATATAGCACTATGTAAAAAGATCTATACACAAGACAAGGAAAGCTAAGGCACGTTTGGAACGCAATCTGGCAAGAGATGTTAAAAATAACAAGAAAAACTTCTTCAAATATATTAACAGCAAAAGGAAGATCAGGGAAAACGTGGGTCCGCTGGTTACGAAAAACACAAAAAAAACAGAGTTGCTGAATGCCTTCTTTGCTTCAGTGTTTATCAAGGGCAGCCCTTTAGAGTCCCAGGCCTAGGGACAAGAGAAACCTGGAGAGAGGAAGACTTGCCCTGGGTAGAGAAAGATTGGGTAAGAGAGCATCTAAGGCAACTTGATGCCCACAAATCCATGGACCCTCATGGGATGCACCCAAGAGTGCTGTGGGAGCTGTTGGATGTCATAGCTCAGCCACTCTCCATCATCTTTGAAAGATCCTGGAGAATGGGGGAAGTGCCAAAGGACTGGAAGAAAGCCAATGTCACAATGGTCTTCAAAAAAGGCAAGAAGGAGAACCCAGGCAACTACAGGGCAGTGAGCCTCACCTCCATCCCCATAAAAGTGATGGAACGGCTCATTCTGGCTGTTGTCTCCAGGCACGTGGAAGACAAGAAGGCACTCAGGAGCGGAGCAGTCAGCATGGATTCACAAAGGGGAAATGATGCTCGACTAACCTGATAGCCTTCTTTGATGGAATGACCAGTGGGATAGACAAGGGGAGAGAAGCGGGTGTCATCTATATTTTCCAAGGCTTTTGACACCGTCCCTCAGAACATCCTCCTGGGCAAGCTCCAGGAGCGTGGGATAGATGAGTGGGCAGTGAGGTGAATTGGGAATTGGCTGGATGGCAGAGCTCAGAGGGTGGTAATCAGTGGTGCACAGGTGCACAGGCCTGTGGTTAGTGGTGTCCCCCAGGGGTCAGTCCTTGGTCCAGTCCTGTTCAATTTATTCATCAATGACCTGGATAAAGGCACAGAGTGCTCCCTCAGCAACTTTGCAGATCACACAAAGCTGGGAGGAGTAGCTGATACCCCAGAGGGCTGCACTGCCAATCAGTGGGAGCTGGACATACTGGGTAACTGAGCAGAGAGAAACATTATGAAATTCAAGAAGGCCAAGTGCATGGTCCTGCACTTAGGGAGGAATAACTGCAGACACCAATACAGGCTGGGGACCGACCTGCTGGAGAGCAGCTCTGCAGAGAAGGACCTGGGCATCATGGTTGACAACAGGTTGACCATGAGGCAGCAGGGTGCCCTCGTGGCCAAGAAGGCCAATGGGGTCCTGGGGTGCATTAAGAGGAGCGTCTCCAGCAGGTCGAGGGAGGTGATCCTGCCCCTCTACTCAGCCCTGGTGAGGCCACATCTGGAGCACTGTGTCCAGTTCTGGGCCCCCCAGTACAAGAGGGATGTGGAGCTGCTGGAGAGAGTCCAGCGCAGGGCCACGAGGATGATCAGAGGCCTGGAACATCTGCCCTATGAGGCTGAGAGGGGACAGTGAGGAGGATTGTGCTGACCTCTTTTCAGTGGTGGCCACTGACAAAACAAGAGGAAATGGCCACAAACTGAAGCATCAAAAGTTCCACAGGAACTTAAGGAAAAATTTCTTAACAGTGAGGGTGACAAAGCACTGGAACAGGTTGCCAAGAGAGGCTGTGGAATCTCCTTCTCTGGAGATCTTCAAGACCTGCTTGGATGCAGCCCTGTGCCACGTGCTCTAGGTGGCCCTGCGTGTGCAGGGGGTTTGCACTAGATGACCTCTAGAGGTCCCTTCCAACCTTAAGCATTCTGTGATTCTATACATGCGTACACACGCGTGCACACATGCACACATGTAAAGGCATCTTGGGTGCCTAGTCTAGTTGGACTTCTTGCAGTGTGATCCATGGAATCAGCCCGCTACGGAGTCAAAATTGTGGCTGATCAGAACTGGCAATGTACATACAGCGTTTGGGGCTTGTGCTTGTTCTTGCAAATTAACTTGAGTTAGCCTGTCTGTGGAAAGGACTCTTAGGAAACAGGATGTCCTTTTGCTGCTATCACAAGGAGGTGGGATGCGGTTTATTTTAAACTTGGAGGGTAGGAGTAGGTATTGTAACATGTCTGCAGGTACAGGGATTCTGTGATAGAATATGGATGTGTCTTTATTACTCTAGATCTTATAGTAGAGCAAACTCAAAACATCTCATGTTTCAAACATGAAATGCAGTTAACTTTGCAGTTGTGAACCTCGGGTTTGTCTTGAGCAGGAGCATTTGCAATATGAAAACTGGAGTGACAGATGAATATGTAGGACTTGAGACAAGGAAACCCAGGAAGACACAGTTTTTCTCTCTCTCTGTCTCTCTCTCTCTCTGTCTCTCTGTCTCTCTCTCTCTCTCCTTTTTTTAAAAAAAACAAAAACAAAAACATTAATTTGGTAAGAACTTTTTATTGAGAAGATACGTCTAAATGATAATGTTAAAACATTAACAAAATATCCTAAAATTTCCCTTTAAAGTGATTTTTTTTAACCAGAAGGAAGGAAATGAAGTATTTAAACCTTTCAAATAATTATTTTGCAAAAAGGTTTGAAACATTAAAAAGCTGTTCTCTGAGAAGGCTGTGGATAACGTCAATGTAATGATAAAGATGTTCATCAATTTTAAAACTTTTTTTAAACACACCTCATTTTAGTATTTTCTGAGGTGTTCCTTTCCTGTCCTGGAGTCTGATGGCCCGTTGTTTTCTCGCTAGGTAGCCGTTCCTGTTGAGTTTTTATTATAGTCATGTTTACAGGAAATACAAGATGTACTGGGGATGCAAATTTCCTATCATACTAGCTATTGTATATATATATAGAGGGGAGACAAAAAAAATAACCCTTCAAATAGATGTTTAGGGCAGACATCTCCATTGATGCACTTTTTTAGGACTATATAGACACTGCTTCTTCACTCTAACTGCTTTATTTTTTACTGCAAGAAATGCAAGAAATAGCTGACACTGAGGAAAATTAACCAGCTTCTTCCTGATACTTCATAATGCTGATACATCATCCTTATTTCTAAGAGAGAAAACTAACATCTGAGCATTTGTTAGATGTAATATTAATTATTAAGTAGATTGAATTAGTTATTGCAATTGTCTGGTAGTGTTCACAGACATGGTTAAAAATGGGTCACAGACACCAAATGCTTATGAGTTCTTGCTTTCACATTTGCGCTTATGTGATTTGGCTGGTATTTTGGTGAGGAAAAAGTAGAATGTTATTTCCATTTTTTCTTGCAGCCTTATTGAGGTAAAAGTAGTCCCTTCTAAGGTAGCAGACCTAGTCACTTCTAATGTAGCAGCTATGTTGTAGGGCAGGATTGTGTGAATCCCTCTAACAGCTCAGGAAAAGGATTCGGAGGATGGGATTCATGGATTTAAATGATAAAGTGTTCATTTAAGTTGCATTAATTGAAGTTGTGAAAGTGAGTTTATACCTAAGCCTTTGGATTTCCGAAAGAGAAACTTTCGTACCTTGAGGGAGGTGTGTTAATAAAATATGCTGAAGAAATGAAGGAATTTGGTGGGGGAAACAATGTTTCTTCAAGCTGGAGACAAAATCTTGACTGAGTTAGTCAAATTCGGAAGAAGGGCATGAATTTCCATGCTGTAGTGTTTAGAGGGGGTTATACAGTATCATAAACACCTATACTGAATACATAGCATGAAGATATTCACTAGATCTTCCTGTACTAGAAGGTGATTTCAGTCAGAGCAGTTTTCTGACTTTGCCCACTGCATTTCAGCCTGGAACTGTGTAAGAATTCAGTGCTTGAATAAGGCAAGTCCCTCTGCCTTATGCTGGAATACTTCTTATCAGGAAATATGGGCAAGGTTGTCAAGAGGTGTGTTGTTATTTGAATATTTTGTAGTAGACAATTACTAAGAGCCTTTTAACAGTTCATACACCAATATTATGTGCTTGGGTGCAAGAGGTACAAGAAACCAATCTTGTAGCATGCTGCATCTTTTCCTTTGGAAAGTGAAGGAATAGTTTGTTCAACTGACTGATACTGATAATTTTGCTGTGGTGTTCTCATTTAGTCATCTAGGAAATAAGTATTGAAAATGGTAAGGTGCTATTTTGTGTTAATTCAGTCTCAATTTTAAAGATTTATACAACTTGCTAATTTAGGACTATACATCAATCTCCGTAATATTTTCTTCATTTTTTAAAGATTATTTGTGTGTATAATACAATATCGAATCTGTAATTGTGAAGTGTGCATATTTTTATAATATGAATGGGATAAGGAAGTGGCATGACTTACAAGTCTGCTGTGCTGCTGTGCTGAAATGCCAAGGTAAGAAGCTGCTTTGTCTTCATTCTTATAGTAGGGAAAATTGACTCTTGCATCCACCTTGACATACATACATAAATATTGCTTTTGAAAGAGAACTAAGATGGAGAATTAGAGTAAGTATGGCAGAAGACTATGCTTTTAGCTCTGCAGTTATTTGGAGAACAGAATATTTTAAGATCGACTTAAAATTTGAGGTGTTGCTTTACATGGAGTTTTTCACACTGAGTTTTTTAAAGCTCCCAAATGCTAGTGTTCTTCTATGCATAGGCTAAAGAAGAGGGGGCTGGTTCAAACTTCCAAGTGTGAAATGCATACTGTTATTTTGGGGAAGAGCATTTCAATAGAATGAGGTGCTGAGGAGGGATCTGTGACGAGTAAGGTGATACTTGCATATCTGCAAATCGGTGGGGCCTTCTCTGAGGAATTAATTTGCTGTAGGAACATAAAATGATTCAAGTAGAATACGAGTTCTAGGAGTTCAGCTTGTCCAGCTCCCTGCTTAAAAATCACAGAGCATCTTGCAAGTTAGAGCAGCTTGCCTGGGGCCTTGTGCAGTTGAATTTTGATGTCTCGAGATGGAAATTCCACAGCTTCTCTGGTCAGCCTGCTGCAGTGCTTAACTGCTCTCTTAGTGTTATATTTTTTTCTTTATTCCTGTTTGAAAGTTCCTTTTCTGCAGTGTTTGACTGTTACCTTTCATCTTTTTCTTGCACACCTTAGAGATGAGTCTGACTCAGTAATCTCTAGAATCTGGGATCTCTAGAATCTCTGGGATAAATGAGAACAGTAGTTAAGTTCCTGCCTTAGCTTCTCCTAGGACTGAACAGACAGCTATCCTAGCATCTCCTTATACATGTTATACTCTATCCTCTTTGACAGCCCTCTGCTAGACCTGCTGTGATTTGTCAAAGTCTTGCACTGGAGAGCCTGGAACTGGGCCCAGTATTTCAGATACCCTCTCAGAAGTGCTGATTAGAGGGTGTAATCATTTTCTACAACCTGGTGGTTATTTTGTTCAAGTCCAAGTCTTTGGGCTTGCCTTGGAATTTTATGAAGTTTCTATTAGCTCATTTCTTAAGCCTGTGAAGATTTTTCTGAACAGTAGCTCTATGGTCCACTGTTTCAATCTCTTAGACTAATAGATTATTAGACTAATCTGTTAGACCTCAAGCTACTTATCAGGTAGGCTGACTGATTTATCATTTGCTTAATAGTGTATTCATTCAATCCATAGCTCTTTAGTTTGACTTTCAGTACTGTGGGAGGCTGTGAGCCTTGCAAAAGTCAAGTTAAATGATGCCTGCCTGCCTTCTGTCTGAGTGGGACATCATGCCGTAGAAATCAGTAAGGTTGGCCAGGTAAGGTTGACCAGGTATGTAAACTTTACATTCGGTAAAGCCTTGAAGCTGTCACTTGCCACCTCGTTAACTTCCAGATGTCAGGAGATGCCTTTTAGGAGTATTTTCTGTATAACCTAACAAGAGGCTAAGCTGGCTGCCCTGTGACTCCCCACTTTTTCCTTGATTTAAAATGAAGCAGATATTATCAAACTTTAAACACACATACCTGATTAAATCCCTCCTCCCCTCCCCAAATGTAATTTTTAGGAAGATAAGATCCTTTATACCAGACTTCCGTGTAATGAGTTTTGAATTACATATTCATATATCAACAGTGGGGCTATAAAGTCTGGATCAAAGACTAGCCAATTTTCCTTTACATAGTGCTCTGTTATACAGGCATCCGTATTAACCAAGGAATGTAAAATTGCTACTAGTTTTTTCATGCCAGCAGGATTTAAGCCATCTTCTGTAAGTAAAATAAGTTACATGATCCACAGCAGTGACAGTGTAAAGCTGGCTTGTGTTGCAGCATGTGTGTCAAGAACGCAGATTGCCCTGGGAATTGAGCCTCTGAAAGCTATGATTTACACCATGCGTTGAAAGCTTAAGAAATAACCTGTTAAGGTTACTTTTTGCTAAAATATGTGTAGAAGATAGGAAATGCATTCTAAGTGGACTTTCATGGGAAATTATCAACTTTCAGTCTAGTTGCTAAAGATGATGATGTTCTTGCCCACCTGAAGGCCGCCCACTGTATAATGGGCTCAACTTCATGAAACTGAAGCAAGGAAAACACACACCATCAAAATAATTATGTATAGAAAGGAAGCAATTTGGGTTTGGCCCTGATCCTTAAGATTTCCCCCTATTTAGCTTTGTCAAAAAGCATGCAAAATGAGAGTAATTGTTGGGAGTATTATGACTGTGTTTGTATCTATAAAAATATATATGTATGTGATGAAAATCTATCTTGAGCAGGATGAAAGGCTGTGGTGTCTTTCCCCTGGGCCTGAGCAGAGTTGCTGCCTGGGCAGTGTCACTAGTCATCCTGTGGCTCCCACAGGAGCTTGCCTGGCTTGCCCTGCCACTGCCTCCAGTCTGCTCTGAGGAAACTTAATTTGTTGAAATGACAGCACAGATCCTCCATTACCTTTTAGCATAATTAAAGTAGCAAGTGCCCTTCAGAAATATGTTTAAATATGAGAAAAAAAAAATGGATCTGATTGTAACAATACAGTATTTTTTAGGAAAAAAAGTCTGCATAATTTATGAAAAATGCCATGTCTAAGAGAACATCCCATGTAAGAGCATAAAAGAAAACAAGAATATGGATGAGTGCATGGAAGGTGTGTTAACTGAATTATCCTGTTTCATGGTTCTATCTGTCTAAAATTAAGGTTTTTATTTTACCAGTAAAAAAAAAAGAAGAAAAAAAAGGTTAGAAAGAGCCTTTCTCACTCCCCACTGCAAATCCATTGTAATAAAATATCTAGCCAATGCTTAGTTCAGATGCTTTTCACTGTACATGTTGAAAACATTTACTAAAACATTTTCATTTACTAAACTTTTTTCTTCTTTTTTTATATGCTCAAAATACTAGAAAAATCTAGAAAAAAATAGGAGATGTTGCACTTATAACTTCACACAGTTACTTCATTCAGATCTCACACTGAAGGCAAATGATTGTGTCTTATTAGCACAATGTTTCTGTGAAGCTATCTCCAGGTTTACATACAAAGCTCGAACCAAATCTATTGCATAAACTAAAAACATTCTCAAACTCTTATTCCTCCATCTCATAATTTTGAATTTTAAGTAAACATGATAGTCTTTTCAGATAAAGGTTTGGGGAAACTTTATATCTAATAGCTCAAAGTATATTATTCATTGCAATTTAAAACTTTACATTCTGTTTGAAGAATCTTTAAGCATTTTGAATGTCAAGAATGATCATGCATTTGAACATAAATAACATATTCCAATCCTACATTTTTTGCAGTCCAAATATTAAATAAGGGAAATCCTTAACTGTACCAAAACTGTTAAAACTGTTTGGTTTTTAGACAGATACAAAAGAGGTAACTGTCTGCATACTGCAGTAATACAGACAAGAAAAGATTTTAAATACATATGTGTGCAAATACACACACACACACCTATGCAAAGGTAATAGGTAACTTATGGAAAACTAAGCCAAGCAAGTCCCAAGTTGGATCATCTTTTCTAGATTACAATTTTGAGCATTTCAGGTTTTATGGAAGGTAATGTATGCTGTGTGTGAGAAAAGATAGATTTTATTCTTCTGCTTTTAAAAACAAGGCAACAAATTGTCATTCTTTCTGCCAGCTATATAAAAATAGTCTCCTTGTATATAAAAATAGTGAAGCAAGTTACTTGTTTTGTTGTGCTGCAAATAAGACAAGTCCCATTGCTAGCTCTTCTTTCTGAGCTTTGCTTTATCTGTCCTTTTTGGGTAGATGGTCATTTTGGGAATGTATATGTGCTAGGTCTCTTTCACATGAGATAAAAATCGTGCAATTTAAGTTTGGGATGGGAATTATTTTCTGTGGCTGGAACACTTTCTTTCTCTTGGTTATTTCATGCTTTCTCTGAGTATTATTGTCCATTTGAAGAACAACTGAGAGAAATTTTAATCTTAAAAGTTTTTAATAATTTCTTTAGAATATTATTCTATATTTTGAGTATTTCAGTCTGACTCTAGCATGTGTTTTCAAATCTAGATAGCATTTGTTAACGAGACTAAGACATGAATTTTTATGTGAATCGGCATACAACAAACCAGGAGACAGTGCTGAATTCCCAACTCAAAATGGGACTGTATGTTCAGTTTATAAAATAGTACATAAAGTATATGCAGCAGCATTTTTAAGTTAGTCATTTCATGTGACAAATATAGATTTTCATTTGAGATTAACTGGTTATTCTGAATAACTTTTTTCCCCTGCCCAAATGTCTTGCAATGATTTACTCCAGCTTTTGGTATTTGCTGCTGCCATGGAACTGACTACTGCCAGGGCTGCAAAATCATGAGAGTAACAGCTTTCTAGCAAGAAGGGGAATTTATTCTGTAAATTGCACTGTTACTACAAAAGCAGACAGCTTTTAAGTTGATGTTAAACAGTTTTATACATTTAGTGAAAAGCAGTTTTCTTTCAATGGAAGATGTTCATTGAGCAAAGGAAGTTTAGCTTCAACAAACTGAACAGCAACTGAAATTGCTGACTGAGCTGTTGCAGAGCTGAAAGCAAAGTGCCCTTCCTTGGTCCCAGCATTAGATTCTGTTCCTCTTTCTCCTCAACAGCAGTGTTTTATTCCTAGCAGGGACTTTGCCATCCACGTTTTCCACTGGTTTCTGATGTGGCAGCGAATCTGTATTTGACTTTATTAACGAGGAGAAGACGTGGGAGAGATGAATGGATCTCTGTGATCAGTGAAGATTTTTCTAGGCAAAGGCGAGAACCGGTTTCTTAAAGAGGTCTGTCAGAGGAATTACTTTGAGCTTCTTCCTCCGAGTTCACCTTCCATTTGAATGACAGCTCTTGGTTCAGGGCAGTCTGCTTTGAGAAATCGAGTTACAGTTGTCCTTATGTCCCAGTTTCAGTAACAGTGCAAAGAACCTAATATTTCCATTTGGCAGCTAAAGAGATGCACTGAGAGGCGGTAGAGCAGGAGCAGTGGACTGTGAACTAAATTGTAAGTGAGCTGAAGTTCCCTCTTCCTTCCCCCAGCCCCTCTAAACCCCTCCCCAATTCCCAAACTGAGGAGGGAATCTGCATTGCTGATGTCTCGTCGAGACTCAAGATGAGTCTTGTGTGCAGTTTATTTGAAATGTTAGAAACCTTTTACAATAACTTTAAGATGTTAGCAAATAGTGTAACTATTGAGTTAAGCCACATGAGGCAGACTGATGTGTTTATATAAACTTGCTGGCTTTCTCTCTAAAATGTCTATTTTAGTTAGGAAATTAGTGCTGTAATATCAGTATCTTTTATAGTGAAGTGGAGAACCCATGTTATAATTGTGATACCCAATAGAGCTTCAGGGACCTGCAGTGCAACAAAATGCCACCAAAAAGACCTAAAACGGTGTTGGAATCAGGATTGTACTGCTTAGTGAACACATGTATTTTAGGACACTAATATTAGAAACATTCAGGGCTTTTTTCTAGCTTTGTGCCAGGCAGTTTTTAAAAAGAAGCAGCAGTAGCATTGTGTATCTTCAAAACTTCTTGTAGTCACATCCCTGCCAGCAATCCTAAGGGTGAAGGGAGAGTGAGTGCAGTCTTAGGTTTTCCTTGCTCTCCTTAATCTGCCCAAATTTCCTCCCTATGACTGCAGCCCTGCAGTTTTTCTCATGCATTTGGTTGTTTTAGTCTTTTTTTTTTCTTTTTTCTTCTTTTTTTTTTCCTTTTTTTTTTTTTAATTAGAAGGAACCATCCTCTAACAGAAGAAAAAGAAGCAACCACTTTTTAAACTAAAACCTTAGCCGGGTAGACTGTGTGTTGAATGCAAGAAGTGGGGATGTGAAAACAGGAACACGTTCCATTTGAGCTCCGCTCTTGTCTGCTGAGGCTGTACTTGCTAGAGGTTTTGAGCTTTCTTTATGAGCTCATCACCAGGGGAGGAAAGTACAGTCTCCCTATGAATAATCTTATGATTCATTACTACTATGTTGTTTTTTTATTTTCTGTGAGCCTTTTGAGTGCCAGACTCCTTTCTTTCCCTCTACCCCTCATCTGTCTTTGGCCTTATAAGGCAGGTGGATTTATCCAGAATAGTGATCGGCTTTTAACACTTGCAGTCTTACATATACCTCTAAAGAACAACATATATGTATTCAACTATTTGTCAAAATTTAAATTTTGTTCCCCCCCCCCCCCCCACACACACATTAAGTTGGCCATCAGTTCGATAGCTGTGTGTTTTGGCAGATGGATTTAAAGTCAGAGATGGATCCCTTTATCCGTACCCTCCGTGTCCCATACTGAGCTCTGGTATTGGGAAAGTGTGGATTAATCCAAGCATAATGATTCCTGGGATTTTTATAAAAATTGCAAATGGACAAGTAAACTTTAAAGGATGCTTTTGAAGGCCTAATGGCATGGGATGGAGATGAAGAATGCTTTCTTATCTGTTGCAACATGACTTATACTGAGTATTTCTTCCTCAAAAATGCTAAAGTAATTATCTGAAAGTATATCGGTGATCAGAGCAAAGTGCATGCTAAGTTAGCATCTTCTAGCACCTCCCTGTCTGTTACTGCAGTCTGAGGGACATGAGCACAAGAAGTTAGGAACAGGTAAGAGCTCATCTCTCAATACTGAGATTAGTGAAGACATCAGAGATATACAATGAACCAGGAGAGCAAGGACTGGTGTTGAAAGACAATCTTCTGATTCGGCTGGGCTGCATGCCTTTCAGCTGATGGTTAAGTTCATGTATAGCAGAGGAATGCGGAGGGTGCTGGGCCAGCTACTAGAAACAGTCTGTGTTAAATTCAGTGTTTTTCTTGTGAAATGGGGATCAAGAAAAGAGAACTCTATTAAATATTCTATTCAAATATTGAATTATCAAGTCAGCATTTAACAGCAGTCCTAAAGATTCTTGTCTACTAAAATCCATGCTGTGATGCTTTATCTCAAAATAAATAATCATTTTAGAGTGCAGAAGTTTTGCCAAGAGAAAGTAAATGATAGGAATAAGCCAGTGCTGTTAAGAAAATACTTTTATTGTAAATGAGGTTTGAAATATTTGAGGTCTAGACTTTTGTATAGTAGTTCTAGTTATAATACATAAAATGATATGCAACTAAAAAAGTTTAAGACTGGTTAAGGAAAAACTTGAAATGGCCCACACGGTCAGCTTGTTTGTACTTATAGATCATGCCAATTGAACACCAAAGAGTTGTGGATTTTTTTTAATCAAATAAGAATCTGTGAAAATGAGTTCTTATCACTGCTTTGGCCTGTCAAGAGCCTGAGGCAAGAGAGAGAAAAGTGCTCTGAATTTGAGCCTCTGGATTTAACCATCTAGAGCACTGGTTAAGCCTTGTGAACACTGAACTGTCATCACTCATTCTCCATCTTTGCTGTTGCTGTAATCGTAGTGTGTTAGTTTGTACTCGTATTCTCAATTTTTAATAGAACTCTAAATTACTTTTTTATCGCGCTGCCATGTGTTTGTGAATCTGAGATGAAGTATTTTTGGGCAAGAGCTCTACAAGCCACATAACTCTGCTTCCAAGCAAGTATCTTGGTGGAACACCTAGGGTGTAGCCTGTGTTGAATCTAAACTTGGACACAGCAGAAACCTGTTTCAGGTTCAGTCCAAGCACTTCTGTTGTCCAAGGTTTTGTACTACAGTCACACATTTGAGAAAAACACTGGTGCCTGCGTGTGTTCTGAATAACACAGTTTCTGGGCTGGGAGTTCCGCAAAATGGTTGTGGTCCAAAATACAGTAAATGGAGAAAATAAGGTGTCTTCTCGTATATTCTTGCATGGCCCTTTTCTGCTCAGGGAACCTTTGTATCTACCTGTGACATGCTTTTCTTAGTGGGACGGCGAAACAGCTAACTACTTTCAGGGAGGCTTTGGCCTTTGTATCTGTCCTGTCTCCTTGGATCTGATGTGGTCCTTGAGGTCCTGATTGTAGACATGAAGGTCTATACGAACTATATTGAACTAACTTCTGGTTAGAAATAAGCTGGTTAGAGGTAGTTATTTTGCTCTGATATGGTTTCTAAATAGCTGCTGAGACTGGAATATCATAGAATCATAGAATGCCTAAGGTTGGAAGGGATCTTTAGAGGTCTAGTCGAACCCCACTGCACACACAGGGCTACCTAGAGCACATGGCACAAGACTGCATCCAAGTGGGTCTTGAAGATCTCCAGAGAAGGAGATTCCACAGCCTCTCTGGGAAGCCTATGCCAGTGCTCTGTCACCCTCACTGTTAAGAAATTTTTCCTTAAGTTCCTGTGGAACTTTTGATGCTTCAGTTTGTGGCCATTTCCTCTTGTTTTGTCAGTGGCCACCACTGAAAAGCGGCCAGCCCCATCCTCACTGCCTCTCTTCAGGTACTTCGAGACAGTGATCGGGTCTCCTCTCAGCCTTCTCTTCTCCAGGCTGAACAGGCCCAGCTTCCTCAACCTCTCCTCATAGGGCAGATGTTCCAGGCCCGTGATCATCCTCGTGGCCCTGCGCTGGACTCTCTCCAGCAGCTCCACATCCCTCTTGTACTGTGGGGCCCAGAACTGGACACAGTGCTCCAGATGTGGCCTCACCAGGACTGAGTAGAGGGGCAGGATCACCTCCCTCGACCTGCTGGAGACGCTCCTCTTAATGCACCCCAGGACCCCATTGGCCTTCTTGGCCACGAGGGCACCCTGCTGCCTCATGGTCAACCTGTTGTCCACCATGATGCCCAGGTCCTTCTCTGCAGAGCTGCTCTCCAGCAGGTCGGTCCCCAGCCTGTACTGGTGTCTGGGGTTATTTCTCTCCAAGTGCAAGACCTTGCAGTTGGCCTTGTTGAATTTCATGAGGTTTTCCACTGCCCCGTTGTCCAGTCTGTCCAGGTCCCTCTGGATGGCAGTGCAGCCCTCTGGGGTGTCAGCTACTCCTCCAGTTTGGTATCATCAGGAACCTTGCTGAGGGAGTACTCTGTGCCTTCATCCAGGTCACTGGATGTGACACTGTGACTTCAGAAAAGAGATTATCTTTCTTGACCTGATCTTAAATGCCTTGCTTCCATAAGAGGCATGATCTGCCTTCTCCCCTTGCCTCGAGAGTCTCTCGAGTATTGAGCACTTCTCTGGCTGCTGCAGCGCCATGGCTGATGGAAACTGATGCTATGTTCTGTCAAGAGCTTCAGTACTGAGAGTTAACAAAAACAGCTGCACACACTGTCGTAGTCTCTTCTGCGAATAAATAGAAATACAAAATCAGGAAACTTGACCTGATTTTTTTGTTTTGCTTTGTTTAAAGCAAGCTGTGAAGACCCCCACTTTTGTATGTTATGAGTATGTTTTTCATTACTTGAGCATTTTTTATGAATGATAAAAACAGTCTCTTCATCCCTCTTCTCCATTCTGCGAATGGCAGGCCGCATTCCTTGCAAGTCAGGCCTCTCACGTGCCTTCTCTAGTGTTGCATCTGTTGGAGTGGTTGGTATGTTCAGACAATGTTGCTTACTGATAAGAAACCGTTCCTTTCTATTTTTGTTTTCTATCTGCATCTGGACGTTTCCAGTAAAGACAACTTGTATAGGGCCCCCCTTTCTTTCTCTACTAACAGTGTTTTTCTGTTACATTCTGCTTTCTTATATGTTGGGTTTCCTTTTGACTCGAGACTGCATCTTACCCTCCAGGTGGCTGCTGTAGATTAACTGATGAGAGCAGTAAAGTGTCCTGATGAAACTGAGGCTAATAGCAATCAAGAGACTCTTTTCTGAAGGAGAACAGGCAACTTCTAGGTGCAAAGTGAGGCCAAAAATGTCAGAACCAAACAGCATTTTGTTTATAAGCAGATAAACTTTTTCTGTGTCGAGCTTTATTGTTGAATATGTGGTGTATGGTCTTCTAAAAGTTTTGAAAGGAGCAATTACCTTCCTATCCTCTTGTAGAATAAATTGTTTCTGGAAAATGTAAATTATTTAAAACTGGGGCAACTCTTAAGTTTTTTGTTCTTCGGTCTTTACAGAAATCTTTATAGAGTTTAGAATTTACCTAAAATTCATGGTTGGTGGTGAGGAGAACCACCATCTCTTCTGTTAAATCTTTTGTCTGTTCTGACAAAAACTTTTCAGAACGAGCATCTGTAAGCAACATGCCAAAGTACTTGCTGTTCTGTATTTATGAAAGGTGGATTTCCCAGAAGGTGACTTTAACATCTCAAATAAATAAAAAAATGATAATTTTTATAGTAATTTTATGTTCTAATATCAAATACTTCAATTTTAACAGTGAGCAGAGTATCTGCCAAGCACGAGCTGCAGTAATGGTCTATGATGATGCCAATAAGAAATGGGTACCAGCTGGTGGATCAACTGGATTCAGCAGAGTTCATATATACCATCACACAGGCAACAATACATTTAGAGTAGTGGGCCGGAAGATTCAGGATCATCAGGTAAGTGACTCTGAAACCTTAAGGTACTCTATTGATTGCTTTTAGCACTAAATATGTTTTCAATAAAATGATGTGAACTGCAAGTAATAAATTTACTTTTTAACTGAACTGGCAAAACTGTATTATGATTTTATTTGCACCCCTGCCACCATGCTGCTCATCACTTTACAAACCTTCAGAGGACATTCCTTGTGCGCTGTTTACCATTCTTTCCAACAGACAGATATAGGATAGAGGAGGAAATGTTAATATTATTAAATTGCAACTGTGAAACTTCATTGCATCATTGGAGATGAGAATGTTTAAACTACAAAGTTCAGAAGAGGGTAATGAAATTTGTTCCCTTGTCTGTTCTCATAAACAATTTTGGGTGGTATTGGAATTAAAGTTACTATTTGTTTGAATGGTGTGATCTTTGTATTGCAACAGTGAAATGAATGTGCACAAGGTGAAACTGGTGAAGAAACAGTAGTTTTTAGACATAACTAAACATTCCTTTTCTTTAAAAATCGTAGGTGGTAATAAATTGTGCCATTCCAAAAGGGCTGAAGTACAATCAAGCTACACAGACCTTCCACCAGTGGCGTGATGCCAGACAGGTCTATGGTCTGAATTTTGGCAGCAAAGAAGATGCCAATGTCTTTGCAAGTGCCATGATGCATGCCTTAGAAGTATTAAATTCACAGGAAGCTGGTAAGGATATCTTACGTTTTTTCATCTTTATATTCAGGTTTCCAAAAATTAAATGTTTATTTTACACCTTTTTTACACCTATATTTCACCTATAAAAAGGTGAGGTAGTTAACAACATTGCTGGAAACAAGACTTATCTTCAGCCTCTAGTTACTTAAATTGTTAGGCCATTTTGTGTGACTAATTGCTGCTGCTCAGCTGTGACTTTAACTGACTGTCATCCATATAAATACAGTTTCCAACAAGCAAATCTGTTCTCGTTTTTTTCATTTTGTCTGTGGTATGTGGTAACTTTCAGACTTTTAAAACGTACATGCGTTGCAAAACTAAAACACTAGAATTTAGAACCCTCTTTCTGGCAGTAAGATAGCATTTTTGCAATGCAGAATTTTCTAACTTGGAGATCCTGGAGTCAGGAGTTACTAAAATGATCACATAGAATTTAGGCGGGAGGTCTATTTCACTTGTACTTTTCTAGAGAGGAAATGGGATAACATACAACATTCAAATCATTGATGGAAAGTTTGGTGGGTTTCAGTTCTCCAGTGATGTTCACAATGTACTGTAGGAGAGGCATTAGCTCAAAGTGATCAGCACACTGTCTCAGCACATAGGGAGTTTTTAACTTGCACAGCTGTCAATAAGCTTTTGTGTTCCTGTAACCAGATAGAATTCTTTTGTCTTCATTAAACTTTAAAATTTGCTCCTGTAACAAGAGATGCCAATTTTATTTCTCTTGCATAGAAGAGTCTATGGATGACCTTACTAGAGGTGACTGTACAACAGCAAGGAAGGGTGATTTTTATCAAGTCTGTCTTCTTTCTGATGCTGGCATTAGGAACTTAACTTTTGAAAATAAACTATCTAGAAGATGAAGAAGGATACATTTTGCTGTGCTAATGCTGTTATGCAGTGTACAAGGCCAAAAAAATTAAATAATAAGAAGTTCTTGCCAGTTAAAATAATTCAGTTGAGTATCCCATTCTCCCATTTCCCAGTTGGATATTGCCTCCTCTAAACCCCTCAATTCTCTTTTCCCTCAGGTTTGCTTGATTTAATGTACTCCAGGGATTTATTATCTGAGAAGCCAGCACTTGAGAACACACTAAGCATCGATTTGTAATCATTTGATATAAAATCTGAATAGGTCTGGTTTATGGAAATCACCCCAGTCTTTTTGTAGTTTCCCACTGCCTCTGTGTATACTGTATATGCAAGGGTATATAGTAGGCATGTGTATAAATATGTGTGTGTATATATATTTTTTCATTTAATTTTATTCCCTTCTATCATTAATGGTGAGGTACTACATTCTGAAGTGACATGTACAGACATGACAGTGCTCATATTGGAATTAGTCTGCCTGTTTTTTATTTTCATTTCACTGTTGATTACCATGATGACTATGCTTTAAACAAAGCATATTTGAACTGACCATATATGTTTTTATGCTCTTTGTTGGCAGAAATTCTGGTGATCTAAGGTGTCACTGAAGTTTGTAAAGATTCATTAGTTAGACTTGGACAAAATTAAAACCATTTTATGGGGATTTTTTTTGAATGTCACTTTAAGACTACCAAGAAGTCAAAAAAACACAGTTCAAGATTTTTAAATAGTTCATGAAATGAGAGCAGAGTATGATAACATGCCCTTGTTACTGACTAGACTACCATAGCTTACCCACTTTCTTCTTAATGGCTTTAAGATGTAGATCTGACAAGACTGTGAACAGTTTGCATAATAATATTTGAAAGAGACTGTTTGTAACATTTACGTTCTCTGAATTGTAAGAAATTTTTTTTTTTATTCTTCCTGTGCTTCAGCTTTGTAAAAGCTTTTTGTAGGCAAAAATCAACATACATTAGGTGTGTTACAAATGGATGCTGGCTGTCTTCAGTGTAGAAGGAAATATAGTTCTTCCCTTATCTCTGCGGACCGAGAAAGTCTGTGGCTGTCTCAGGATAAAGTTTTCTACTAGCTAATAGTTTGCCTGTATCAAGGTAACAACAGATATATAGGTTTTTGGATTTGTCGAGATGATACACAAAGGTTCGTGCTCTCAGCTTGTTGAACTGTCTTCAGCAGATGATGTCTGAAGATGAGCAGTTTTATATTATTGCATGGAAAAATGCCTTTCAGATGTACGTGAAGAACTTTTTGTAAGGTTCCTTTCCAGACAAAGATAAGTCATCTTATCCTACTGGCATTCAAATACTCTCAGCAGCTGTATTTTTATCAGCTGGCAGGTTTGTCAGTATGTGGTCTGCATGTTTTTATTTTTGACCCTTGTCACCATAAGAATTAAAAAAGATATATCAAATATTTTTCTGTACCATTTTTGTGTAACTTGTGCTTCAGAAACACCCTTAATAGGCTCTTTGCTCAAGCTTAATGCATTTCTTTTCTGGTCTCTGAATAACATACAGAAATTGCAGTTAGAAATGGATCCTTGCTGTTAAATGGTGTCAGTGAACTACACATGCCCTGGGACATGAACTGTTTCAAGTAACTAGTTTGCCTCACAGGTCCTGTTGTATTTCATTGAAGATTGACCAAAATTTGATGTAGCTGAGAACTTTGCCATCATGCTCTGATATTTAACTAGTATACTAAATGCATTTGTATAATTGAAAACAAAACTGTGCTACTTAGCTTCTGTACGATTCAAGATTCGGGTGTTTGTAGGTCTTAAAAAGCTTCATTCTGTTTAGTCATCCATGCAGGGATTTCTGCATTCTGTAGCTACACAGAGTGCGAAGGAGCTTAATGTGCAGAGCCTTTCAAAAACTCTTTTTTTCTAGCATCTCTGGCATCACCAAATATTTAAGTTGACAGGTCACTGGCTCAGAAAGTCTAGTGTTAGCTGCTCATTTTAGGAAGTGTACTTAAACTGCCTGTCACTAAACGCCTTGGTTCTTAAAAACAAAATTGCCTTAAAAAAAGAATCTGTTAAAAGTTCTAGGTGAGGGTATGTTACCAAAGGAATTTGCATTAATAGATGAAAATCAGAACTTTATATGTTGATCTTTTTCTTCTGATTTATCTGCTAGATTTTTTTAAACTACAAATATATGCAGTTTCACATGGTGTCTGCTTCAGAAGTCTGTATTTAAAGAGTATAACTTGTCTATAGTAATCTATGCAAACTGCTGTGTTTCTTGTCCAAAACGATATTTAAAATCTCTAGCTCTAGTAAAACAGAGAAATCTGTTTTAGATAACTTCATCTGTGATTCAAAAATTGAAGTCTTCTAGTGGAAGAGTCTTCCACAAACCTTTTTTCTTCCTGATTTTCTCATGTTGATGATTTTTAATTAATTTTCATATTTTAATAGTTCTATTTTGTTCATAAAAGAAAAAAACAGTTTTATCACAGCCTAGCAAACTGTTCCAGAATTTCTAAAGCCGTAGATGAATTTAGAACTTTGTAGAGATTCATAGAAACCTAAGTGACTTCTGAGGAATATTAAAGATGATTTTTTGGACATTCTTTTGGTTTAAAAGTCAGGTGTCCAGGTGCTCACATTTCATATGCACACAATAACAGAGTCCCTGGCTCTTGTGTGTATTTGAAAAATGCAGTTGATTTCCCCTTGCAGTTGGGATCTTGGCCTGTTTTATGTGGCCCTAATTTGACATTGTTTAATTTAGGATCTCCCTCTAGCGGATCTGTAAAAGCAAAGAGATTTGATGTGTGGAGCCATCAGGCACGCAGTGACAGGCGCTTTGTCATTCTAATCAGTTTAGACCCTGGAGTAAAGTGTTTGAAACTGTAGTGGAATAAAGGCTTTAATGTGAGTGGCAGTTCTCTTTTAGGAAAGAGTACATATTTGTCTCAAAGGCCTCTGAAGTGATATCTGCCTTGTCAGGGAAATTGTTTGAAACACGCTGTAGCTTAAAATTATTTTTTCCCCTCCCTAGGTGATTTGAAGTGCTGTGACATTACGTGATCGTCATAATTTGTCTTCTCCTTGAACTCAGTTTATTTAAATCAATGTAGCAGTTAAAGGGGTTTTCACTTGGTTCTGCTTTAAACAATTGCATTGGCAGTTAGCTATGCAGCTAGACCCTATTTTACTGCTAGCTTGTTGAGCAGATCATAGACTGCTGGCAAATCCAGAACAGAGTTCATTCAGGACTGCACTTTAATGATGAATTTTAAGGTTAAGCAAACTATTAAAGCTACAGATTTCTGCTTCATATTGTTTAGATGTACAACAAATGAACCCAGTCTTGGATTTAGTACTCACTTTGGAAGAGTTTGAAAAATTTTTTTTCATTTCATTAAATAATACTCTGAGATGTTCAGAAGTTACAGGAATGTGACCCTGTTTTGAGAACTCATTTGAAGATAATATCTGGCTTTGTCTTGTTCAGCATGGCTTGGATATTTGGTAGCTGATCTTGACAGTGTGAAGATGATGCTTTCTGTCAGGGTTTTGGCAAGGAAAACTGCATTAGGTTGAGTTCAATGTGACAGTCACAGTGACTCTGGAACGAGAGAGCAAAACCTCCATAAAGGAAGAGTAGGTACTTGAGAGAAACTTCTCTAATGTTTAAGAAAGTGGATTTTTCCTTTAAAGGAAAATGAAAACAAGGATGAGATTTTTTTGAAATCCGTAATTTGCATTGAGGTATGATCTTCTCATCATTGATCGCAGCAGGCAGAAGCATCAAAAGAATAACTAACTGAAAGATCTCATACACCTGAACTAACTGTTTTCAGTCTCATACAGATCTCATACACCTGAACTGACTGTTTTCAGCCTTTCTAATCTAATTGCATGCATGGAAGATTCATGTTCATATTTAATATGTCTTTATTGTATGGTTGTTTGAAATGCTGTGGGGATGTTCTGGATAGAAAGGGTTAGGTTTTTAATTCTAGGTCCCGTTTATTTTGTAAATCTAATCTTGGAAACAAGCTAGAGGGTAAATTTCTTTGGAATTGTTAGCAATGCTTGAGGTTAGGCTGTTCAGGTACTAAATAATCGCATCTTTGACAGAAGGTGCTACTTTATCCAGAGCTTTAGAAGCTAGATGGGCTTCTTCCCTTTTACAGGGAAGACAGCTCATTAAATCCTTGCTGATAGAGGAATGCATTTACTCATATCATAGAGGAAATAATTCAGTGTCTTTGGGAAATGCAGTGAAAACTGGAATTACCTAATCAGGTTACATGTAAAGACTATGAGAGTCTGAAATGATAAATCTATCTAGGGGAGGGTGTGGGGTCAGATCTCAAATGCTTCTCCTTGTCCTGCTGCACTTCCCATCACAGATAGGATTTGTTTTGAGGGGAAAACCGATCCTGCTGCAATGAGGTAATGATGGTGGTAACCTGTGCTCTGACAGCCATCTGGAGGAGACTGTCAGTACACCCTGTCAGAATGGTAATGATGTGATGTAGCATTCCGTGTGCTGACGGAAATGGGATAATACCTCAGTTTTTCCTTGTAAGGTTTCTTGTTATTGTTATTTTAAGTGTGTGATTGAGTAGTGAAAAGGTTTATAGCTACTAGATTCTGTAATAGCTATTTCTTTTCAACTAGCCATGATCTACATGCCAAAATACTAATCTAAAAGCAACTTCAATTAACTGTGTGTTGGACAAAATATGTCTGTTCTGCTTTAATTTCATATTTTTTCTTTTATTTTAGTTTTTGAAATCATTATTTTTAATGGGTATGTTTAGAAATGAAAGGAGAATAGCTAAGTTTTCTATTTTACTCTTGCATATTACTGTATTGTGTTTCTCATTTATGTCATTCTCAGACTGGTGGGTGTACCAAGTGAAAGTATTGAAGCTTGGGGGAGTGATTCAATTTCATTAAGGTTTGACAGTCGAACTAGCTCACAGCAACCACGGAAGTATATTAATTTTGTGGGTAAAGTTTTGTTTAATAAACACTGGAGCATGTTAATGTGTTTTGGTCTTCAGGATTCATACTGTTGTCTTAAAAATATTTCCAGTAGAAATTGCAGCTAAATTAAATCTGCTGGTTTTGTAAATAAGGTATGTCATGCAAGCATGAGTATGATAATGAAAATATCAAGGCAGTTATGATTTAAAGGCTCTCTACTTTTAGTACTGTGTCTGCCAAGTGACAGTTCCCTATAATACTGCTAATGACAAATTTTGATAGAATGGGAGCTGAGGAAAATCTTATATTTAATTTCTGATACTTGCTTTTGTGGCGAGACCTTAATAAATACTCTTCTATAGAAACTTTTGTCTCTATTTCCATCTTAGGTAGGGGGTCGGTAGAGTGGGAATCTGAGAGCTTGCTCAAGGCAACGCAATCTAGGACTGGAGCCAAGGGCTGTTCCTGAGGCTGGGCCATGTTGACTGTGCATCAGTACCTGTCTTGTCCCTCTTCAGTGTCCTTCGAATGTCCCTTAGGTCTTGCTCCTAACCCTTAGCGCAAGGCCAGGTCTGGAAAACGGTGCCGATTTGGTTCTCCTGCAGGCTCGCAAGTGTCACCAGCCCTGCTGGTGACATGACTCTGAGGTCATGTTCTAGAGGCTGGTGAGGAGGAGGAGGCTGAATGGAAGACCAGTGAAGCAGATTCCTTCAACATAATCATTTTTCCTATAACCTCTTAGTGTAGATGTCCACAAACATTCTCTTTTTCTTTTATTAAAAAAAAAAAAGCTGGTATTGATACAATATTTTAAGTCATTCTCGAACAGGAGTGTAGCTTGCCGCGGTTTTGTTGACTGGAACATGTTCTTAGTGGGAGTGCTCGAGTGGTCTATTATAATCTTTAGAAAAGTTGTTCAGCAGTACTCTTGAATGAAGTATCTCAAGCCTTGCTTTTTTTCTTTTCACCTTGATATACAAAATCATATCTATAACTTGCTTTGCAAAGATCAGCAACATGGAAGTCCTATTTCTGTGAAATTTAGTCATAGCCTGTCATAGCATTCAGAGGTCCTCTGTTTAATAACAAACTCTTTTACAAGTCTAAAGAGCTCTAAATTCTGATTTAAAGACAGAAAATGTGATCATGTTTTAATTTCTCAGAACTTTTTGTGTTAATTTTTGTGTTAATTTTTGTCTTTTTGTGTTAATTTTATAACAGCTGGATATTCTTATCCGTATAGCTCTTGTGCCCGTATAAATC
This sequence comes from Crypturellus undulatus, assembly GCA_013389825.1. Lineage (NCBI taxonomy): Eukaryota > Metazoa > Chordata > Aves > Tinamiformes > Tinamidae > Crypturellus > Crypturellus undulatus. The sequence goes on from VWPW01014093.1 coordinate 84,173, forward strand.
AATTTGCTGTCTGCTTTCAAACATTTTGATTTGAATATAAGACTGTGCAATTGGAATGCTGCTTAGCTCTGATACTAATTTAGTCAGAAATGAAACGGGATCATTAAATACTGAGTTGTTTATAAACTCTTTCTCTCCCTGGGGGAAAAAAAGGAGAGCTTCCCTTCTCAAGCTAGAGTTCTCAAATGCGGTATAATTGACAAAATTTGTCTAATGTTACTAAATGCTTTCTTTTTCAAAAAGCATCTTCTTTCTTTTAATCCTGAGTTTTGAACAGTGCAATAACTGCAGGCGTATTCTCATTTTTTGCTTTCTGCAGCCACAGGAAGCAGTGTTATGAGGAAAACTTATGGCAGTCTGACTGCTAGTGGCTCCCCAAAGACCCTTCACTGGTCGTTACATTACCAGCTCCCAAGCAAGCCTGTAAAGCTAAGCCTGTCCAGCTAAATGAAAGTATACATTGTAGTAGTTTTTATGACTAATGGTACATATGTTATTTCCATTTTGAACAGTAAATGCTCTGGGTTTTTAGGATCATGCCCTTCTAGGAATGTGACATCTTTATTTTCAGTCAGGTGCCATGTCAAAATGGCTTATGCCAGGTGACATTAAAAGAAGGGAAGTGAAGGGAAAGAGTTTATTGTGACAGTGTAACTCCAGACAGTGTAATTGCAGATAATGAAGCAGTGGGTGGACCTAAGGGCATGGGGAGATGAGACGCAATGTGCTTCTGTCTCCAACTTTTATAAGATAGGTAACTGGAATCAGGAAATGGAGCCCTTGAATGGAAGGGGCCATAGAATTAAGTCAATGTGTGGTGAAAACATACTTCAGGAACTTGATAAATTCAGCTCTAACTTTGGTTTAAAAATGTGAAGGTTTGGATAGGTGGCTTACGTAGCTCCCAGCAGCCTGTTGCTGTTCTGTGCTCCACCAGTGTGGCTGCATGAAGAACCAAAGCAAATACTTAATCTAGCTGGTAAAGTTGCTTCTTGCTAGGTTTTTTTCCCTAGGATATGTTAAATAGATTCTGTTCTAGTCCAGCTCTTCTTATATAATTACTTGAACTATCAGAGAAGAAGGTCATGCAGAGGTGAGAATATGCTGAAAAGCAGGAATGGCTGCTGCAGAAATAAATATCCCATGTTCTGTGTCTCAAGATACAGCGTGGAGTGCACAGTCTGTACTTTCCTTAGAAAAAAAATGCTTTTTCTTAAAATCTCGAATGAATAGTGTTCACCCTTATCTCTTACTTCGCTTGCGCTGTTCTCTGATGCTAAAATGATATTTAGATAGAAGCAAATTTTTTTTCCAGGTAGTGTCTGTGAATATTTGCTTTGGAGTTAGATGTTTCTGAAGTCCCGTGTGGTGTTCATAAGACACCTTTGACCATCAAGCTAATGGATACTGGTATTAAGAGTCTGTGCTCATAGAGAAAAATTGGTCAGAGAATGAGCCAAATTATATCTCCATATTTCTTTCTTGAGAGCCTTTTATGTTTAGGTTGCATTTTGTTACACCAAAAATATATTAGAACTGCTATATTAAGTGATAAGGAGGCTATTTATTTTCCTTTCCTGCATGTATAGATAAGAAGGAAATACCATAACTTAGTGCAGTAGGTTGGCGAGGTTATGCTGGCTTGGCTCCCCGAGAGTTGCCTTCTGCAAAAGTTACATAGAGTAGCTGTGTTTCCTCCCCAAGAGAGCGGCTGTGGGTGAGACTGGGTTTTACCAGGAAGCTTAGAGCCCTGGTAAACTAAAATCGCTTGCGTTTACAGAACTCCCCACATTTGCTTTCTTCCTCAGGCACCGATCACATTTGTCCTTCCTCCGTGGTTCATGTTTAGTGTTTACAGCAGTCCCAGAATCTCCTGCTGCCTGGAAGTAGCTCTGTGGCCCACATGACAAATGTGAGAGGTAGCATTTCATGGCCCCTTTTAAAACAGCCAGTGTGAGGGGAGCTGGTTCACTAATTTTCAGGAGGATCCATCGTCATCTTTCAGTGAGGCTGGACATAAGGACTGGTGTTAACAGGAGACAGAGGAGGGGAGGATTGGCTGAAGGGTTGCAGAGTGACAGTTCAAACCGAGCTACTGCCAAATGGTGTCCTGAGATCTCCTGGTAATATTTTGTTCAAATCTTAGTGACTGAATGGGGGAAAGTTTTTAAAGATTTAATTTTTACTCTTGATTTTTTCAGTACAGGAGAGGGTTCCAGTTGGTGAATGCCCATAGTATAGCCAAAGTTTTTTTTAACTGCAGGGTAGAGTTAAAAGGTCAGTATGTGCTCTTAGGATTTTCAGGAGTCACTGGCTTTGAGTACAAAGGAAAAGAATTCCATGCTATTTTTTGAGTAAATGAATGCTTTCATGTAAGCTTTAAAGAGGAGACTAATGATTGCTGAATCTAAGGCCAGAATCTATCCTTGATGCCTCAATATATCACACTTAGTCTTTTCTTGTTTTTGGATGACTTTCACAAGTTTGGACAGCAAACAGCTACGTTTTGATATTTGAGAGAGGGTGAGATTTCCTTACAAGGTGTCTGCTCTCTAACTGCTTTGATGGAATGTAGGCAAGAAGCTACTGGTCGCTTTGACTTTGGGACCTTTTTGGACCTGGATGTAATCACCTAGTGTTTTAACTTCTGTCTTTGCTCATAAATTCCAGAATCTTCCATGTATCAATAGCCTACATTTCCTTCCCAGTTTCATGTACAACAAAGTATTTGTAATATATATTGTTCTGTGTTCCAGATTTCTTTCACTTCTGTTGATTCTTTTTAAATAATTTGTCTGTTAAAAGATAGATGAGCAAATTTAGAATTCTTTCTTCTGTTTAGAATAAAGATCCAGCATATTAAATTATTGGAAAGATGTATAACACACAATTGCTGATCTGTGAAAAGTCAGATTAATTTGCATGTCCTTCTCTGGTGTTTAGCAGAATGCACCTTTTGTGCATGTTATGTTCCTTGCTTGTTAGATGCCTCTGTTTCTCTGTGGGATAAGCAAATAAAGCACTTAAAGACATTCTTTAATATAAGTTGTCAAGCTAAAATCTTGCAGTAAATTTTAGGCTCATCTTTGGAAATAGACTTTATCTTCCTGTTTTTGTTATGGTGATAAGATGCTGATATTTTTTTCTCCTGTTCTTTTCTATTTCCAGTGTTCTATTTAGGTGAGTGTGTTAATTTTTGAGCATTTTCTTTTCCTCAAAGAGTATTTGTTCATTGTAAGAAAATCTCAAACGGGGAGTGCTTTTCCAAAGCTTCTTTTTTTTCCCCCTCCTTTGTTTTTGTCCTGTCCTATGTAAAATTTATTTTGCATTTCTGTGAAACTTTTTCATTCGTGTGAAATAAATCCATTTTGCAAATACTTAAGGTAACATTTGTTGCAGTGAAGTTTTCATTTGCCATAGAATTGAGCTTGAATTATACAGTTGTTGAGCTTGTGTTGCTTAAATTGAAATGGACAATTTCTTTAACATCTTGTGATGGCTATTCGGTTTTGTTGGTTTTCTGCTTTTCTGCAAAGTAAATGTTCAACTGTTCATTTTATGGTCTGTCTTCTTTCAGGTCCAACATTGCCTCGACAAAATTCACAGCTTCCCCCTCAAGTACAAAATGGTCCATCTCAAGAAGAATTGGAAATCCAGAGAAGGTATGGTGCTGTAGGGGAACAGCTGTTCACTATAAAAAATGTAGCAACTCTTCATTAAATGTTGACAGACTAAATTTCAAGGACTTGCATGCACCCTCTTCGCTTGAACAGTATTTGTGTGTTTGAAGCTTTTGTTGTTGTAGCCTTCCTGTGCAAAATCTTTGATTGTAGGCAGAGAACAAGAGTTCTGCACCCATTTGAGCAGTGTGGGGGTTCTTGCTATCAGCCAGTCATAAGAGTTAGAAATCAAATGGAAAGATTTGAAGATTTCAGTGTGGTTATTTTCAACCAGACTAATAGGTTTCCAGTCACTCTCTGTTGCCTCTTCAGTTTGACAGCTGCTTATATAGGAGGCAGACGATGTGGCAAGCAAGGAGGAAACTTTCCTCTAACCTTCAGAAGTAGAGAACTAAACTGTCAAGGGGAATGACAGTTTTTTTTATTGAATGTGGGTGCTCTAGATGAAAACCATGTTTACATTATATAATATCTTTATATTAGTCCTTTTAGGGGAGGAAAAAAAAGTGCCATTTTCAGCATACAAATTTATATAACCTTTAGTAGTTAAGCTTTCAGTTGGAGCAATTTTAGTTACGTATTTTTTTCCCTCAGGGTGTAATCCCTGTTTTTCTGACCAGTTGTCCCACAGTGGCTTTGGCAGCTGTCCCACCTGGGTTCTTTAGCTCTCTCTATTGCTGCTGTTCTGGTACAAGGCTGCCATCAAAGGTCTTTATTAAAAGCCACTTAGAGCTGTAGAACCTTTTTGTGGCGGTCCTCAGATTAAGCTCTGTCTCCTCCACATGGGAACCCTATTCCATACTCCTTCAGTGGGTGGTGAATCTACATATATATGTGTACATATATAAATATATAAAAGTATATAGTATGATGGTGAATGCTGTAGGTTAAGCATGTAGGGTATGAGTATATGAAACTGCACAGTCATCTGGGATAGTGGTAGAGAACCAAGCTGAATGAAAAGAGCAAGACCTTGAGTTGTCTCAACCATATTGCCTGTGCAAGCAATCCTGCATTATTTTACCATCAAAGTGCTCCCACGAGATTAGCTGTTCCCTTTCAGAAGGGATGCTGGTAGCAATTTAAGTTAAATGCAACACAGATGCACGGAACAAGATTCTTGAATGAATGTGAAACAGGTGAGATTTACAGTGCAAATGCACTTAATGGTTGTCAGTGGAAACCGGAAAAATATTTTAACATACCAAATCTAATTGACAGTGGCATTTAAAGATTTTTACTATTTTGCATTTAACTTATGCAGTAGAGACCAGAACCCAAGAATATTTTGAAAATATTCGTAATACGTAATTGATAAATCAACAATACTTCTTGAACAAAATATTGACATTAAAATGAGTCACATCTGTCTCTCACAGTATCTGACACTTCTTAAATGTAAACAGAGATTTTTCTGTCTAAAAGACTCATTGCTTAATAACAAATAGCAAGAAAGTCGTTACAAGTTTGGTTTTAATCTGTTCACATATGAACCTGCTGTCATGACATCAGTCTTTAAAAAAAAAATTATTGCTTCTCTTTTGAAAAGCTTTTTTTTTTTTTTTTTTTTAACTCTGAGGTATTTTGTATTTTTCTTTCTGCAGTATTGATTTCCCCCCGCTTTGCCCCTCTATGATCTTTTAAAAAGCTGTATTATTTGAAATATCTAATGTTGAAATATTTCTCAGAGAAGGGTTGTAGATGAATATCTCTTCAGAAAAAAAAGTGAAAGTCTCTCTTTCAGAATCGTATTCACCCAGAGGCAGTATTACCTGCTGGTGTTCTTACAGTTTCACTTCTCATTTGATCAGTGTGCTCCACTTGTTTGCATGTGACGTAATTTACTCTTTGAAGTCTGGTCCTGTTTTTGAGCGATACTTTTTCCTCTCTTTCCATTTAAAAAAAAAAAAAAAAAGGAGAGGGTGGGGAATGCTCACTTTTCATTAGTGTTTAATTGTGTTGGCAGCTAGATGGCGTGTGGAAAGAATGTTCCTCTTGTGTCATTCTGCCTAGGCAGAGCATGTAATTTTGGTAAACATTTCAAATGATTCTCCAGTCTTTTTATTATCATAAATAACTATGTTATTTGCAATGCAGTTCAGTTAGCTGTATGCCAAAACTTTTGTGTTTTTTAGCAACTGTCTTTCAACTTCCAAACTGCCAGATCATGATGAAAATAATACTTATTACCATTATGTAGGGAGTATTAAATGGTTGTGAAGAAAGAGGTTTATGTATGCATATGTACTATGTGTGTATGCTGCTAGCATCAGTGCAATCCAAAACACTGATTTTTTTTTTACATTACAGATTTATGGATTAGATGGTCAGTGAAATCATTTAATCTGACCAGTTGATAACTTGTTACCATTTTTTCTTGAAACCCTAATACATGTTCCGTGCCTTCCTTAACATAACTGAAGAGTACTAAAGAAAACTGTTTTTTTTCTTTAGCTTGTACTCATTTAGATATAACAGTAATCAACCTGAAAACATAAGGAAAAAAATGCACTGCTTCAACTTTTTATTTTGAACCTCAGAAACTAAGCATTTTCGTAGATACAGATTATTTTTCATTTTGTCAGAATGGTAGCAGGCAGTGTTTACAAATTCCACTAGTTGTTTGTTCATGCGCAATGTCAGTTGGCATATGTATTTGCTAATAACTTTGGAGGTAGTTAATGCCAAATACCATTTTAAAATACATGATTAGTTCATGGCATGCCTCTGTGTGCTACTCGGTATATAAATTTACCTTCTCTTCCAGCCATGTTAAATATGTTGTCAGGAATATGAGTCACTGAGTTGGTATCTAATACGACACTTGGGAATTTATTGAGTTAAAGTTTATAAATAACTACAAAATCATCACTACTTCATAAATAGAGACCATGAACACCACAAACGGAGAAAGTGTGTAGGTTATAAGGAATAATGAAAGTCTATAAGCCTCCTGTTGGCCTTCAGGGGCATCATGGACCAAAAGTTGACCGGTTTCTGTCGTAAGTACTCAGAGATGTTAGAAGACCTCAAAACTCAATAGTAGTGTTGTTTCTTTGTTTGTTTTTCCTCTAAGTTTGCTTACATTGGATTGAAACTTGTAGTAGAATGAGTAAAACATTTGTGGCTATGCTAGAAAACAGTATTGATATATGGTGTGGTTTTCATAGCATCTTTTGGGAGGCTTCTTGGTTTTAGTTAGTGCTAGTTCAAAGGCTGGAAATGGTAGCAGTCTTTATCTTTTATTGAAAGGCTTAAAGGAATCTATTTTATTTTTAAAAGTAAAAATATTTTTGTTACCTTTTTGCTTATCTTACTATCTTAGAAGAATTTATGTTTTTAATAGCTTTGTGTGCGTGTGTGTGGTGCGTATATATAGTATCGTATAATATCTGAGCTCCTTTAAAACTATTAGAGAATAGTAAAAGAAAAGAAAGGATCCTACCCTGCAGTTCAATAACAATTTAACTACAGTGTAAAGGCTCTGGTAGCTTGCTTCTGATTTACTGTAGCTTGTGACCTTTTTTTCTAGTCAGAAGACAGACATGTTGAAATCTTACCTCTTCTTGAGAATTTTCAGTTCTTCACATTTTTTTCTGTTTAATACCCATTATGAATTTGGGTTCAGAAACCATTCTATGATTTTTTTCTCTTTTTTTTTTTTTTTGGTTGCTGTGGTTCCATTTCATGGAGTTAGTTCTGTCCTTGCTGTACTTACTAGAATAGCACCAAGAGGGGTTTATCCACAAAGGAGAGTTTTTTTCCTAATTTTTAATTTTGCTAAAATCTGAAGAGCACAGGTGACTTTTTGCTCTCTATTTCTGCCAGGTAAGTTCAGGTATTACCTTCTTGCTTTGTGTAAGAGGTTAAAAAAAAATCTAGGCCAAGAAACCAAAATGAAAAAATATCTAGATGTTTCCTCTGTACCCAGCACCTTTGCGTTGATATTCTGAGACAAAGGCCAGGCAGTTTTGAATTTTTGGAGGCCAGGAAGTAGTTGCATGTTCAGCTCTGGTCCTCTGGTAGCTGTACAGTTAAATATAGAATTATAGGCATGCTTTTAGTTGCTGTCGTAAGTTCAAGTACATTTTTTGTCAGTGCTGCAATCTTCTACAACCTTTCTTAGCCTAAAGTAATTTCTGAGCAACTTATTTAGATCAGTACATACATTATCTAGTTTTGGTAGCTGCTTCATCTAATCATTAGCAGCAATTGTTTTTAATTTTAAATCTCAGTTAGCATGCTAGACAATGCTTTTTTTTCCACCTCTAAGTCAGAGGTTATATATTTCCCTGACCATACTACTGGTTGTTTTCTGTGCCTACTCCAGCTTAAAAGTGCAACTCAAGGCATACAATGCAAGAAAAAAATATGTAATATTTCCAGTTGAGGTTTGATGAAAGAACATTAATAGATCCCTTTCTTTACTGGAAATCCTGTATCTTAATAACCTGCAGGTTTATAGTTACCTTTTCATGTCTTTATCGCAGTGGTTAATTAACAGTTTTTGATTGACTGATAAAACCCGTGTTTGTTCTCTTATACTCCTATTTCCAACTAATGCACTTTGAGCCTGTAGCATAAAAGCTTGTTGTTAGTCCTTAAACCCCTTTTGATCAAGGAAATGAAAGCCTATTAGTTTGACCTTGGTAATGTGAAAAGCTTCAGAACTGCTTTTGAAGAAAAGAATAATTCATCATGTGAGATAAAATGCCGCACAGTAAACTGTGGCCAGCTAATGTTTTCCCATAAAGAAGAGGAAAGGTAGTTGGTTAATCCAGTGTTCCTGGATCTTTAGTGAGAAATTTGACAGATGCCACATGGGGAGGTGCTGGGAGACAAGAAGGATTGTACATAAGTGTAAGGATGAGGAGGACAGGCAGTTTCTCCTGATGTGCACTGGGACCACTCAGGTCTTGTTTCGTGTTTTGCTAAACAAAAGAGACCAAATGAGCCATGCTGCTGATGCACATTGAGGTGCACCCATACAAAGTTGACTTTCTGTAGGAGGAATTGGATGTCATTGCAGATTTGGATGACAAAAACTGCATGCAAAATAATCTTGTTTTGGGGTCCATGTTTTTGACATTTTTGGTGGGCAGTGGGGAGTAGTAAACCCCATGCTAGTGTTTCAGGTGACTTAATACCTGGTGCATAGGAAAATCAGATTGCTGGTGCCATTGCTGCATACGATGGTGAACTTCAGGGGAAAGGTTCTTAAACTTAGGAAATGCCTATCAGATAGTGACCTCTCTAGGTTTACTTATGGTTTTAAAATCAGGATACAAACATACAACTAAAATACCTCATTAATTTTGCTTTAAGTGTAAAGTGTTCTTTGATACAAACTTCTAAAATACATAATTGAATAAATTTAAGGAGCTTGGCATCCACTGCTGCTGAAAGTCAGAAATGATTGTCAGCTCCAGGAAGAGGGTTACGAGCTCATTGCAGAAACATCTTTTCTTTAAGCAGGCCAACTTTGCACTATGCATGGCTGATCAACAGACTTGCAGAGCGTCCAGTTCTTGCTCATTTTGGCCAGCCCTGGAATGGCTTTCTTTGCAACAGCCTGTAGCACCCTGGAGTAAAAGTTGTCCAGACCCCGTCACTTGGGAAAACTGTCAAACCTCCACCCGAAACCTGAAAAACCACAGTTATGTTGCTGAGAGTTCTTTTCATGTATAACAGGTGCTCAGCCCAGATTAGGAAAAGCAAAGTTTACCTGAGGGGGTGGCCCCCAGGTTGGGGGGAGATAGGCAGAGGGTACTGCCTCTGGCCAGCATGGTGCTGTGAGATGAGGTGCATTCGCTCCAGAGCACATTAGAGCCTCCTTGTGTAGGCCTTGTGGTACGTATTCAGTGGGCTCTCTTGACCATACTGGAGACTGAGCTCCAGGGGCGAATGCTGAATGAATATCTTACATTAAATATGGTAAAGCAAATTTAACACAATGTTTTTATTATTCAGCTAAGTTCTTGCGGAATTGAATGACCACAGCAGGAACACCTTTTTCAGATTTGTGCAAAAGAAGATTAGAGGATTAAGATTTTAAAACTCAAACTAGTAGCTTAGTTCAAAATAATCAATATGTTACAGCACTCACTTCTTGATCTCCTTCTATGATTAGTTGTAGCAATGATCAAATTGGCGTATCTAGTTAGCATTGATGTTGGTGGGTTGCATGCAGTTATTCTTAGTTGCTACGTAACAGCTTTTTTTGTAGACTACAAAAGGCTTCAGCTTGCAGCTGAGCCCCTTAGGCACCTGGTGTTGGTGGTGTCTTGTGTAGCCTCTTGGCTGCCAGCTGCTTTATTTGCTACAGTGACTCGGCAGTGGGAGGAAAAGAACAATCTTGGGTAATAGCGCCCATGCCCACGGGCTTGGGCTCTTGGTGTTCCAGAATAAACCTACAAACATCACTGTCCCTTGGTGCTCTCTATGCTGAGGCACAGTTAGAGGAGCCAGCGCAGGAGCTCTGACTCCTGAAGGCTCCAGCATGCTGAGGCTCCGCTCACATCCTCATAGTCGCTGCAGCGCAACTTTCTGTATCAATGGATGTGTTGGAAGTTGGTTTGGTTTTACAGTAGGTAATCGCAGAAGCAAGGAACTGTTCTTAAGAAAGGGAAAAAAAACAGCAATCTGGAGCATAGACCTAGAAAACCCCCCTCAACAGAACCCATTTCATGTTTTTTGATTCAACTACTATTTTAATGCATCAAAATAAGTTTTGGGGGGTTTCTCTTCCAATACTTTCATCTTATTAATAATTTTTATTTGTTTTCCCTTTGTTGTTGTTGTACCTAAAGCAGCCCTGATAGTGAGGATAGTGTTCTGGGACACTGTAGCACTTTTTTAGTTTCATCTAAAGGTGTATCCTAAATTCAGTACTATGTGAAGTGTTCCGTGTGATAATGAAATAGCTGGTCAGATTGGATCATTACTGCAGTAAACGTAATGTTGCCAAAGATTCTTCCTAGAAGCAGAATAGAAGAGCTTTCTAGTCAAGAGATTAGTTGGAATAATAATATATTTTATTTATGATATTGTACTCTGTTTATTGTTGAGATTTTTGGTTTTTTGTTTACTAAACTCATTCTTATGCTCACTCCTTATGCTGTGTTGAAGCAGTGTGATTCCGTTACTGACATGCTGCTCTCTTAACCCATGTATCTCCTGGTTTTCTGTCTGAAAGGTGTGTAAAAACTCTTAAAGCTACTCCAAAAATATTGATCTCTTTTCTTACTGCTTGTTACAGATGAGCATAAAGAACAAGCTTTCTATTTGTTTTACTGAGTAATAGTATTGCCTTAATGAAGAGGGGAGGATTGAAAGAGATAGAATTAGAATAAATTTAAGTTGTTGTCAAGGATGGTGTATTTTCTCCCATATATACTGTATGGGAACATACAGAATACGTTTGCGAGGCATTTTGCTGCCCCCTCTTGGTAGGGTATTGATACAGTCAGTTGATTTGTTCCGAAATACTCATTGCTTTATGTCCTGAAAAAATAAAAATGAGAAATATATTACAATAATAAAGTACTAAATGCCCCTGATAAATACAAGATTTACGTAGGTATAACTTATTATTTATTTATTCTGGTATCTAACTGAAGTTGGATATCTGATATTTCTATTTCATTCACTATATCTGTGTATTAGTAGACAGCCAATACAGCTTGGTATTAATTTTACAACCCAAGATTAAGGAACAAATATGATTATTTGGGTACATTTCTTTTACAATGAGCTCCTTCTTTGTAGTAAGTGCGATCATTCTGTGTCTTTATAGCTCTCTAAATGAGAAAAGCAGGCTTTGGGAACATACTTAAAAGTATTTGAGGGGCTCGTCATCTGCCAAACAAGCAGTTAGATTTAGAAAATATATACATCTTAGCTTTTAAAAAATCCTTTACCGGTTCCAGATGGGCTTTTTTTGAGCTAGTAGAGGGTTTTGTTTGTTAGTTTGTTTTGAAGGAATTTGAAGGCTAAAAATCAAGTATGTGAGATCTTACATTGCAGCCACGATATTTTAGCGGCTTCCATTATAAATTTACTAAATGTTTGTGAGAGAAGGACATGAGGGGAGACCTGACACACTAGCAGAATTATTCTGCAGCTTCTGAGTGGTGGATAACAATTTCATCAGGAAAAAAAAAACAAAGTCCTTTTTCTGTGTGTAACCGGGAGGTAATTGCTTGCAGCAGTTATCATGTTTTATTCAGCTTATTCAGCATTTTTTTTTTCAAGGAAGAATGTTATTCTGAAAGAGAATGGACTTGAATAGTAATAGTGCATTAAATAGTGCATTAAAACTGGGCTGGTGCTTCTATTTCTGCCAGTATTTGTTAAGCATGAATAGGAGCTGGAGTTCCATTCATTCATTTTACATAGGATGCATTTGGATGTTTCTGTAAAATTTGAATAAAGAACAGCTAACTAGTTCGTGTAATACATAATGTGTTTTTGTTTTGTATTTTTTGATGTTCATTTGTGATAATGCTAATTCACTGTTCTTGTATTCACTGCTTCAAGTATAAAATACCTCAGAACAAATGTAACTCCATATCCTAAACATGGAAGATTACATCAGTTAGTGAATTATCATCATCAGCTTTCTATTCTTACATCTTGAAAGCTGTCTCTCAGAATGATAAATTAGTTAAGAGGAAACTGGATTCTTCTTACTGTAAATATAATGCTGAATTACCCAACTCAGAAAAGTAACTTGTAGAAATAAGAAATAAAGTACAAATACTTTTGTCTTACTGGTGCCAAGATTTATGATTTTTTTTCTTTTTTTCTTTTTTTTTTCTTCCTCTCTGGCTAGCAGTTACTTGATATATTGTTTGGTTCTCATTTTGCAGCTTAATCTTTCTCTTGTTTTCCTGATTATAGACAGTTGCAGGAGCAACAAAGGCAGAAGGAGCTGGAACGGGAGAGGCTGGATCGTGAGCGAATGGAACGGGAGAGGCTGGAGAGAGAGAGACTAGAAAGGGAAAGACTTGAAAGAGAGCGCCTAGAACAGGAGCAACTGGAGAGAGAGCGGCAAGAAAGGGAACGGCAAGAACGCCTGGAAAGGGAGAGGCAAGAAAAGGAAAGGCAGGATCGAGAAAGACTTGAACGACTTGAAAGGGAAAGGCAAGAAAGAGAGCGGCAAGAACAGTTGGAAAGGGAACAGTTGGAATGGGAAAGAGAGAGGAGGATTTCAAATGCTGGTAAGAATCTCAAAACTGAATGTATTCAAGTACCCAATTCTGTTTTATGTGTTTGGATGATGGAGTGGGATAGAAAGAGCATGGGCAGTGCAACAACAATCAGTATTTCAATCTTCTGTTTGCTGGAATTACTTCATCTTTTATGGCAAGAAGTCAGAGATCTTTGACTTTTCTGTCATAATTTTCCATTACCTGTAAAAGAAAATATTTGAAATTATTTGCTGTACTGTGCTGCTCTATCTTCTGCTTGCATGAAGAGCTTGGAGCTTATCGGGCACCTCCAATATTGATTCAAATGTGATGATTTAAAACTTGTAAATCCCCTATCATTGTCCGCTCTGTTACACAAGATGCATTGAGTTAAGGTAACTTGGAAATGAAAAAGAATCAAGTTCAAGAGCCCCTAAATATAAGGGAGATGTAGTTATATAAGGCAAATTCTTAGAGAGAGGAATGCCTTGTATCAAGTCTTGCTTAGTTTTGTTTGTAGTAACATCTCAGTAACTAAATGCATTTGTAATAGGGTAATACATTGCCTGTGGAATTGTATCCTGAGATAGTTGAGAGCTTTCTCACTTCCATAGTGCGAGGAACGTTAGTCAAGCGCTTCTGCTTGTTCATTGGGAACAAACTCGATCCACGAAAGAAGTCAGGTTGGGGTAGAAGTTGGGATATGCTATGCAAGACCAATCACTGTAGGAAGCAGGACTTTATTGAAGGTTTTATGCCAAGTACTTTTCAGTTTGTGATGGAGCTTTTTCTGGGGAGCAGAAAGTTGATTTTGACTTGCTGCCGATGTTCTGAGGTTCAGTAGTGGAACTGGAACAAATGTTAAGATCACTACACTTGCAATTTGCAAACAAACAAGAAGTTAAAAGCTGGTAAAGATTGATTAATCAACCCTGTATCTAATCAGTCTCACAGATGGGATTTGAAAAAAAAAAAAAAAAAAAAACTTATTCCAGAACGTACTTGTAAATTCAAATGTTGGCACAAAAATAGTTGGTGAAATTAAAAGCAGCTGTTGATAATATGTAAAACTTTCCTAACAGTATTTTCACTTGTGCCTAATCCTCTGGTACTAACTGTAGTCTACATTTATACATTTTGTTTGAATGCTGGTTTTGTTGCTTCATTAGCTCCCTTTTTCTCTTTCTCCTTTTTTTTATCCTGCCTTTGCTGCTGCTTTCCATCTTCTGTCCAGCTCCATCTTTCGACAACTCCCCGTATAGCACTCCACTTCCTGAGTACTCCAGTTGCCAGCCTCCTTCAGCACCTCCTCCATCATATGCAAAAGCAGTGGCAGCACCGATGGCCGAGGCCACACCGGAGTACGCTGTAGTGACTTCTGCACCACCGACTTCCACTCCCCCTACACCGCCTCTTAGGCACTCTGCATCGCGTTTTGCTACATCTTTAGGCTCGGCTTTCCACCCCGTTCTGCCCCATTATGCTACAGTTCCTCGTCAGCTCAACAAAAGTTCTCGGCCCCCTTCTCCTGTGAACGCCCCGGCGACTTTGCCCCCAAATGCAAAGCCTGTCGCCTGGTCTGCGCCCAGTTTTGCGCCCCTTCCCCCATCTCCTCCGGTCATGATAAGCAGCCCACCAGGCAAAGCTACTGGTCCAAGACCCGTCCTCCCAGTGTCGGCTTCGAATCCGGTGCCCCAAACGCACACATCTCCTACTGCTCCAAATGGGCTTCCTGAAAGCGCGACTCATCCAGCTCCTTCGCCTTCTACCTCAGGTCCAACTCCGCCTCCGCCACCCCCTCCTCCCCCGCTGCCTTCCTTTCCGCCTCTCTCACTCTCTGGACCTCAAGCTTCTCCTTCTCCAAACTCCCCTAATGCCTCAACTCCCTCATCCAAGCCTAGTGTTCTCCCTTCTCCCTCTGCAGCTACCCCTGCCTCTGTTGAGAACTCTCTAAACTCTGTGCTGGGAGACTCCTCTGCTTCTGAGCCAGTCTTGCAGGCAGCCTCTCAGCCGGTTGAACCTACGACCCAGCAGGGTAAGGCTTTCTGTTATTGCTACTAATTCACTAATCAGGAACGCAGTCAAAACCAATTTGTATTGACCTCCTTAACTGCCCCTGAAGAATTAATAAAGTGCTTCAAAAGTTGCAGTGATCTTAATACTACAGTGAAATGCAGTTTGGAAACTCTGGTAAGGGAAACTGGAAGCTCCCTGGAGAAGAGTTGGTTTTCATGGTGATCCGTCATAAGGAAAATTCTAGTTTATTAATTTCTCATTTATCAAGAGCAGAGCGTGTCAGATACCTGCCTGTTAAGTCTTACGTTGTTAATTTATGTGGAGCACTGTATTAATAGACAACATCGATGGTTTCCTCGTGGCAGCAGAAGTGGGAGCAAATATAGATGCAGCTTGGGATTCACGAACGACCTTAGTGAGGAAGAACCTGGATAACTTTGATCCTCATGAATGTCGTTTAAAAGTGTAGAAAGCTGTAACCACTATAGCATTTCTTTCTGGGTAGTGCTAATATTTCAGTGTATGGATATATACACATGCACTGCAGGACTGGGTCCTGCTGTTGTATTCTACGAGCTTACCCTAAAGATTTTTAGGAAAATGTTTGGTTAAACACTAAGGGACACTATGTAAATGTATTTTACATGGATGTAAATGTCTTTGCTAATCTGAATCATCTGTTTTATATTGATTTAATAGACTTAGATCTTTTCATGCAAGCATGAACTGACTCTGCTATGGGTATGGGCGGGCTAGTTGGGATGAGGTAGAGTATGAAGCTGTAGCACTCAGGCCATGCAGAGCAGATCCTGTGCATGCGCTGCTGGGCAATGCGCTGTGAGCGGCTCTGAGGGGAGGTAGAGCAGGGGGCCTTGTTTTTATTACCATCAGTGGGATGCTGAATGGCCACCAGAGAGATAAAACTGCCTTTACCTAGGGTATTAGCACAGTAGAAAAACAGGAAGAATTTTGTATGAAGTCCAGACCTTTAGAGAGAGCTCAAGGTGGTTTCTCAGCACTTCTAGTAGCTTAAGTCTGTCTGCAATCACAGGTGGCTGGGGCAAGGATACGTGGCGATGCTCTTTTAATCATGATTTCTTAAACTATATATAAACACTTCTGAGCTGCAGTAATCGTAATAAATACTCTTTCTTCAAAAATGATTTATATTGCATGTTAATGTGAATTTAAAGAATTAAAGGAATCATAAGTCAAAAGTTGGAGGAGTCTGTCCCTATTAACTTAAATTTGCAAGTCTTCTAACTCACTAATTAATGTTTGTATCCAGTTATTAAAATCGATTCCTGAAATATTTCTTTTTTTTTTTTAATACAGCTTAGAAATTGATGTTGAAAGTCAAACATTTCAAGGGTCCAAATGTTTGGCTGTTGTTTTAAATGCTTGTTTTACAATGAGAAGTCACTCTTATGCAGTGAAGTTTTTCCCTCTCACTATGAATGTGTGCTTGGCGTGTCTCCTTCTCAAAGCTCTACCTTTTTCTGTGTAACCTTCTTCTTGGTTGCAGCCCAGAGCCTGACGGGAGGGGTTACTGTACCCGAATATCTCTGCCATTGCCTGTTGTCTTCTGGCTTGCCATGTAATGCTTTCAGTAAGAACTGAAAACTGCAATACTTTCTTGCCTATAAAAAGACAAAAAATAACACTAGTAAACTGAAAAAAATTTCACACACTGAAAAGAAAAAAAAGAACCAATATTTAAATAGAAATAATGAGATGTCTCGAGTCTAAATGATTTAATAATTTTAGTCTATTCTTTCTCTTTGGCATTAGGTGTTGTCCAAGGACCACCTGCACCTCCTCCTCCACCTCCGCTGCCCCCTGGCCCAGCTCAGTCCTCAGTAGCAGTCCCACCTCCTCCTGGCCCACCGCCACCACCTCCACTGCCACCCTCCGGGCCACCGCCGCCTCCGCCACCTCCTCCGCTTCCCAGCCAAGTTCCCCCTGTCCCTCCTCCACCTCCTGCACCCCCGCTCCCTGCCTCTGGATTTTCAGCGGGGTTTGTGTCTGAAGAAAATCGCCCTTTAACTGGACTAGCTGCTGCACTTGCTGGAGCCAAACTTAGGAAAGTGTCACGGGTAAATGCATCTGTTTTTTCCTTTCTTTGTCAAATTTATAAATTCTGTGCCCTTCAACTGGTTGTATTTTTTTAAGATAAATAGCAGTACAAAAGACACTTTGCATAGACTTTATTAAACCACTACATGATGTACTACTAGTCTACCATGTCTTTACACAGTGCTTTTTTCCTTCCTCTACTATGTGACCTTAGTATCTTCAGTTAGGTCTGTTATAAATTTATTTGCATATGAACTGTTTTGTGTATTACAAAGGGTGAAGACTCTTCCAGCTCAAGTGGAGGAGGAAGCTCTGTTTCATCTAAAACAGACAGTGGCCGTGGAAATGGGCCGCTTCCCTTGGGAGGCAGTGGATTAATGGAAGAAATGAGTGCCCTGCTGGCTCGAAGGTAAGTTGCTGTTTCCGAATTATAGCTGGCATGTTTGGCTGAAGATCGGCTAAACATCTGCTTGCTCATGTTGTTGCTTTGGAGAGATGATAATGTTTTGTCAGTGTCTGTTTTTGCTGAAGTATAATTGAATAATTTTGTGCAAGCCTTTGTGCAGCAGTAGAGGATACAGTAGGATCTTTGGCCTTGGAAGTCTATTTTTTTTTAACACTTTTATTTTTAAGCACTAACTTTCTTAATACTGATTTTCTATTGTCCAAATATTGAGCTGAGTATATCTTTAATTACACTGAACAGCAGCTTTCCATCTTAAGGCTGTGATCTTTATAACCTTTTTTTTTTTTCTTTTTCTTTTTCTTCCTTTCTGTGCTTATAGGAGAAGAATTGCTGAAAAGGGATCAACAGAACCAGAGCAAAAAGAAGACAAAACTGTGGGTTGACAAGTTATCTGTTTCATACTCTTCAATAATGTATTGATAATGATTCTACTGGTGCAAATGATGCATTTTTTCTTCCCTTCCGTCTTCTCCCTTTCTTCCTTTTATTCAGGAAGAATCAGAGTCTTCAACTTCTAAAGTTTCATCAACAAGCACACCTGGTAAGTAGCATTGGGTTTGTGAACTGTGTGACTCTAAATCCTCTGCTGAAATCTGATGATGAATCTATTAGCTGTGCTGAATTTTGCAGTTTGGCTCTTATCCCATAATTAAAACCTGGCATTTTGCTTTCAGATGGTTCAGAGTGTCTTGGAAGAAAGCAGATAAAAGTACTGCCATCAGAATACTAATATAATACTGGTGTAGTAGTAGTATAGGGACCTCCTGTGTTGAACCTATGGCACTAAAGCTCAGAAAGCAATGGGCAGGGAGTGCGAAAGCAAGTTGTCCTTCAGTCATTACAAGACATACAAGTTGGGACAGTAGTTTGTTTTCCTTCAAGGGTGGCATGTAAGGGTCTGTTCCAGTTTATATGAATTAAACCTTCTGCAAGCATAGTTCTTCTGCTGTATGTAACCATCAGATATGTCTTTGCAGTTGGCAAGGAAAGCTTGCACATCATCAACTGTAGTTGGTGAAGATGCATTATCAGTATGTATATTCATATGGTAAATGCATGTATGACAAGGACTTGAGTTGAGACACACTTTTCCTCATCTTTAGTAGTGTCCCTACAAAGTTAGCTTCCCTGGCTACCTCACCCTATGTGCATACTTTTGTGTGAGGTTGAGGATGTAATCTACCGTCCACAGGCTGCTGAATGAGAGAGATAGGAGTTAAGTGTGTCTCAATGGAAATAATGGAAAACTGCTACCATTGTGATACAGTAGATATTCTAAAGAAATTGACCTGTAAGGCCATTGACTTTAATGACCCTTGCCCAGTGTAATTAAATGGCTTTAAAAAGGTGGAAAACTTGATTTGTAAACTTGGAAAACTTCTGAGCTTGCTTGATTTTTTTTTAAATCCCTGAGATGATCACCTTGAAGAAATACCTGCTTTTGGAATCCTTGTCCTAATAATGTAAGCCAAAAATGAGAAATCAACAGTCAAATGTGGAATGATTCTTTTCACTTGGACATCATGATAAGAAGCGTTTTTGAACTTTTTCTAATGTCAAATTCACTCAGAGATTGAGTGAATAATATAAACTAACATAAACTGGGCTCTAAAGTTGCTTTCTACGGTGCTTTCCCTTCAGATTATAAGCTAATTAAACAGGAGAAGATGGTAGACGTGGTAAAATTTTGCCCCTTATTATCATGCTGTTTTTGTTTGCATGTTTACATATACTATCTTAGTATCATCTAAGTAAACTACAATCTCTTTTGAATTCAAGTACAACTTAACCTTTAATCTGTAGTCTGTTGTTTTGAAAGGGGAAGTCATATATGGCAGCTTTTAAAAAAGCATCTATTTGGGGGATGGGACTCCCCCAACTACTCCTCACTATTTGAAGTTGTCTCTCTGACTACAGCTTCAGAATATTGTGGTTCACGACTGAAGGAATAAAATATGTAAGGTAAAGGCAAACCTTTTCCCAGTTGTTTTGAAGATTCAAATAGCCTGTATGAAAACCAGAGACTTCCAGATGCTATCACAACCTAAATGATAGCATGACCTAAATTTAGATGCTGTGAGAGGTGGCTTATTAAGAAAGTGCCTAATGCCAGGTTGTGAAAAAGCAGCTGACTTTAGTTCCCAGGTTATTGAAGCTTTCTCACATAATTATACAGTGAATAGAAAAGGACGGTTTTTAATCTTTTTTTGTTATGTTTGACAGAACTAACGAGAAAGCCTTGGGAAAGAACAAATACAGTGAATGGAAGCAAGTCACCTGTTATCTCCAGGTATCCCTTTGGCACTGTTAGCTGTCTTTTCCAAATGTTTGCTACTGTTGCTCATGCTGGTAAAGACATTAACCTAAAAGCATTCTGAGGTATATTTAGTGATCACATTAAGGAGAAGGCTTGTAGTTTGCTTTAAAATTCCTGTGTATTCTGAGTACAGAGTTTGAGGAATTCTGAGCTGTATTGATCTGAAAGTTATCTGAATTTCTTGAAAGATTAAAAAAAACTTAAATTTGAGAACATTTTATTGGAAGTAAATGAATTTTCATCAACATTCTGGTATTTTGGAAACATCAGTGAGGTTTGATTAGAGAAGAAGAAAGTGATGTTTCTTGTGGTTGAAGCTGTTGAGGTCTTTCGCTCTTAATAGATAGCACTGAGCATCATCAGTCTATTGATATGCCTTATTTTCAAAAATCTGGTGATATTGGTGGTCATGTCCTCTGTCGTACACCACTATTGCAAACTTTTAGGAAAATATTGTTTTACCAGTCCTGACTTGATTTCCCTTTTTCTTCTTTTGTCCCCTCTTCCCCTCCTTTCTACATCGTCCCCCAAGTAGATCTTACATTCTTTAAACAGCGACGACTTGTTTTCAAGTGGATGAAGATAAAAAATATTAATACGTGGCATTGAGGGAAAAATTTGTCAAAGAAATAATTTCTATGGGGAATCCTAAAGTGAGCTTCAGATTTCATATTCACTAAACTGGCCCTTTGGATCTAGATCTCCTGTGTACAAGCAGCTAAAGGAAAAGCAGAGAGGCAGCCTTTTCTTTTCAGACTCCTTTGGGGAGTCTGGATTGTCCTTAAGTCTTGGTTCTGCCTGTCTCAGCATCCCTGATTCCTCTTAAGCACTGGTACTGCTTACTGCACTCCTGATTCCTCTTAACACTGGTACTGTTTCAACTGATTAAATAAATTCAGAGATTAATAAGGTGTGCTTAAAAAAAAATCTAAAAAGTTGAGAAACTAAGACTTGCTCATTGTCGCCTTGCTCATCTTTCATCTGCTAAGCCTGGAAGACCTACCTCTGACCTGTACAGAGAGGGTATGGGTCACTTATGGGAAGCAAACAAAGCTTGCTTTAGAAAAGCGTGTGAGCAATTAAGCCACGCTTGTGTTAGAGATTCCAGACCAGGGCACAAAAAGAAGGATATATTGTTCAGCATGAATGTTTAAAAATAATTTAAAATAACTCCTGTCCTATTAAAAACAAAACAAAAAAAACCCTTTAACACACAGACTTTAAAAGATCTGAGCTCCTTGCCTTTTGCATTTCCTGATATGTGCACAACAGAATTCTTAAAACATAATTAGTGAAACAAATGTGTTTAAGGCTCTAAAGTTGAATATAATTAAGCTCTATGTAGCTTGTTAAGATAGTGTTTCCTCCTTCATAGACGGGAATCTCCATGGAAAAATCTCATTGGTTCTGAGAACAGGTTCTATGATTCATTAAACAGGTATCATCCTGTTGTGATTTGAGACTTTGTAATAACCATTTTGAAGTTGAGGGTTGGGCTTTTTCTACACGGATTAGTAATCACCACACACAGATGGTCAGGTTCCTCTTAATGTTTTATTTGCCCACTTGAGCCCACTTTTGGAATGGTTAAGAGCTTATGGTTAAGGTGGCAAACTGAGATGGTTTAAGAACCAGTGTTGAATTGGTGTTAAATATTGGATTTTTGATAATCAGCGCCTGCAAAGGTATAAATGCCTCTGGGATTTCATAGAATCATAGAATGCCTAAGGTTGGCAGGGACCTCTAGAGGTCATCTAGTCCAACCCCCCTGCACACGCAGGGCCACCTAGAGCACGTGGCACAGGGCTGCATCCAAGCGGGTCTTGAAGATCTCCAGAGAAGGAGACTCCACAACCTCTCTGGGCAGCCTGTTCCAGTGCTCTGCCAAGATTTACTGGAGCATCTGCAGTGTCTTGAGAAGCCCTTTTCAAGTTGCAAGTCCTGGCAGACAGGAGTAGCAATTATATCCAGCTAAGTTTTCCCTTTTGCCACAGGTAGATTTTGTCTGAGTTAAATATGCAAAAGAAACCAAAGGAATTGTTAGAAGCAGAAATTAATGTTTTTGATGTTGGACAAATTTGCAAATTTAGGATTGACAATGCATTTTAAGCTGCAGTTTTAAGTTCTACTCTGTAGCAGTAATTGTAAAATACTAACATTCAAAGCCTTAAGATTTTAAAAGGGTTTTCAAATTCCAGCTTTGTTGTTCATTAAAGCATTTACTGTGGTGACTACTTTTTCTTTTGTATAGAAAGTTCCCCTATTAGCTACTTACCTTGGGTGGTGTATTTTGCATGTTGGCATGAACGAAATCTTTATTTTATTGCATGTTTAAGCTGTTTATGGAAGTATCACTGTTGCCTCACTGTCCTAGTAGGCAATACTATGAAAAACCGCATGGGAGAGCTCTGTAGCCATCTTGGGACCCAATGCCTGCATTGTTTTACTGGCAGTTGTTCAGTGCTGATCTCTTTAATGGCCACTGCAGTCACCTTTAAACTCTTTCCGAGAAGAAAAAAGGACAGTTTAGGAGGGGAGAGAGCTAGGTTTGGCTGAGGTAAGGCATTGCCCAGTCTGCAAATAATGGTCTTTTGGATATGGCTGAAAGAAGCATTTTTTCAAGATAATTCTCAGAGAAAAAGTTGAATATAATCTTAAGACCAAGTGGTAGAATTCATAAAGAGGTTTTCTTCTTAAACTTTTAACAGATAATTATGCTGGTGGAGAAAATAGCATATGATTTGCAGTGCTACCTTCTTATTTTAAGGATCTGAAACAATAGAAACAAGAAGTAGACTGTAGGAATCTGTTTTTTAAAGTATAAGTTCTTTTATTAAGGCATTGAAGTGTAATCCTTGTTTGGGCTCTTCCATTATAGCATATATTTGGTTCCTCTTATAAGTTATCAGGAAAAACATTTAGGAGATCAGTCTCTTTTTTCACTCACCCTGGGTAAATGCCATGTGGCCATAGTATATGGGACCAATTTGATAGGGAAGACAGTTGAAAATAACAGCTTGATACATTTTTTGAGCAAATAATTATTTCATAAGGAATTTACTAGAAATTAGTAGATCAGTATTTAAAGGCTTTTTTAGAGGTTCCCAAATTGTGGTTTGTCTTCGTAGCACTAGTGTATAGTATAGTATTTCTATGGGTTAGAAGGTGAACTCTTATTTCTAGCTGCTTCCAGTCTGAAGTTATTCAATATTTTATGTTCTTTCTTAAATTCAGTGGATCATATATTTCATTTCAGTGTGTTTCAGGTCAACTACTGTTAGTAATGTCACTCTCACAGCTTGTGTTTAGGTTGTCTAGACAGCTGTAGCAATACACTCCTCCTCATCTCAAGCAAATAACTGGGTCCTGCAGCAAGGCATGGTTAGATGTTCCTGGCAGCCAACTATTTTGCTGGCTTAACTGCTAGCAGTTTTCTCCCAAATTGCTGCCATTGCTGCCACTATGTCTGACAAAATTAACTTGTCTGTGCCCCAAAATATTGGAAGTCTTTAAAAGAATGGTTTCTACCACCCACACTGCGGTTCTTGCCTTTTAAGAAAGATGAATGTATTCAGCCCTGCCAATTTAAAATGTTTTGTCACCAGAGTTGCTCAGTAGCTGTAAATGTGTATTTGAATGCTACCAGGCTTTCAAGTGAGACAAATGCGAACTGCACAGGTTGGGTGGAAAAGAATATGCAACACTTGTGTCCCATGCTGCTGCTTAATAACAATTTTCACACTGAGGAACAGGTAGAAATATCTGCCTGAGAGTACAAACCCAAGAATGTTTTTTGTAGTATTAAAAGGCAATTTAATGTGCATCCCTTTTTCTGTTGACAGTCACATTTCAGGTGTGTTTTGTCCTCTTGGTTAAAAAATAAGAAATTGCTTCTGTCAATTTAGAAACCTCTTCAGGACTATCAAGGATGAGACTCATTCAGCTAGTACTGAACAAATAATGTAATCAGACACATCTTTATTTCTTTATGGTTGAACTGTTTTCTTGTAAGGAAAGATGAATTAATTATCTGAAGATAGTGTGGTTTGTTTTTTAAAAAAAGAGGGAGTTATTGTTCTTGTGAGTGAAAACACAACCTGTGTTAGCTACATTGAAAATATCTAAATAAATGGAAAAATTCAAATCTATTCATGGATAGACCTATCCGTGTCTCTCACGTGTTCTGCTTTATTCTGAGGAAAGACCGTTTTGTGATATATGTATTTGAGAGTACATAAGCTGTGCCTTTCCAACTGGTCTATCTTTTTCCTGTTCCTGATCACCTCTCATGTTAATAAGTAAGATTGCACACCATAAAGTTAAAAATACTAGAAAAAAAATGCAGTGTTTCGCTTACTATTGTGATAGCCTACCCTTATTTAAGGTTAATATAACAGAAGAATACGCTTGATCCTACTTCTTTGTTCCTGCATGTGGCATCACTGAGCAAAGACCATGGCCAAAATATAGTTTCTCACTTAGAAATTGTTATCTAAGAGTAATTTATTTTGAAATTATCTGTCAGCAACTTAGAACAATTTTTTCTTACTTTAACATTCTGTTGAAACACTGAGAATGTTAGGCAAGATATGAAAAGCAATTAAGAGTACAACATGGATATTTAAACAGTGGCAGAAAAGTGTAAAGTGTTAGAACTTTGGCCAGATGATCAGACAAATTCTTGAGAGTGTCAGGCTGCTCTCGGAGCCCTTTGAAATGATACGAGGTATTTGAACTAACTTTATTTCAGGGCCCGCAGAGCTTGCAGTGTGAGGTATGTTGTTACCTGGCTGTTGTCTTCGAGACTCAAATGTGCATGGAGTTTGTAAGTTAGAAGTGTAACTAACACAGGTGCCCCATAACCGGCTTGGATGCTATCAAGAGGTTCATTCTCTAGAATATTTTTCTTGTAACTTATTATTCCCTTTTACTCTTTGTTCCCCACCACCCACCCTTCCCTGCTTTGGAGAACCATTTTTGCCGTTTAGTTCTTAATGTATAACTTCCACAGGGCTTTACATATGCAGGAAGAAGTACAGTAAGTCCACGAGACAGAGTTATGCATTGCGTAATGAGCATGAAAACATGCTTACAATAAGCATGAAAACATGCTTATGCTGTGAGGTTTTTAAGAAATACAAAACAAGCTTTTTGTAAGCTCACCTTGGGTATCCTAGAGTATTACATAACTAAACACTGGACACAACAGCACTCCAAAACATTAGAATTTCTACTCAGATTTTACCTACAAATCTTGCTGCTCTTACAATATTTATGCTTTCAGTAGCTTTAGGAAACAATTGGTAGAATATTTTGCATTGGAAGGGACCTCCTATTGGAGGAACAGGGGAAGGGATCTCCTATTCCAACTTCCTGCTCAAAGCAGGAGTTGGAGAATGTTACTTAGTCTGGTCATGTCAAGTGGCCTTCAGTCAGAGGGAGAGTTTCTTTGAGAGAAACTCCTTAAAATGAGCAAGTAGCTTAAGGGGGAAAATACTTGGCATTTGAAAGTTTAGTTTTCTGTGAACTTCATGAAAAATATCAGAAACCACTCACTAAAGTATACATCTTCTAGTTGAATAGCTCTTGTTTTAAACTAATAACTTATGGTAATTAATATTTTAAGTGTGTGGAAATTGCTCTTGGCTGTTGGTTTCTATTTTGTGTGGTATTTTGGGTCTGACTTTTTTTTTTAATTCTTATTCTGATCCTTTAATATGGTTTTAATGAATATTAGCAAGTTTGGAGAAGTCTGTGTATACTGTAATAAGTGACCAGTAATTCATTGATTTGTTTTTGCATTGCAGACCAAAATCTACACCAACGGGGCAACCCAGTGCCAATGGAGTACAGTCAGAAGGTCTAGATTATGACAGATTGAAGCAGGTATATATATAATGTTTTGAATAGAAAATCTGGGCATTAGTATTTGCAGCTGTCAAAAAAACAGTTCCGACTTTTTTCATTAATTAGTTCGAAACTTAGATAATTATTTAGTAGCTATATTAGAAACTTTTCCTCAAATTATTTCAATTTTCTTAGGAACTCTATTTGTGTATTTACCTACACAACCCTATTATTTCTTCCCAGATATTTGGTCTTGCTTTTGTATTACGCAACACACAAAATATGGTACCATGGATGTAATTGGGAAAGCATTGTATTTGAAAGGCCTTTCCTTCTCTCTTCCAAAACAACCAAATACCCAAAAGAACACTTTGAGCAAAATAACTTTTTCTTTTAATATAGTTAGCTTATAGTTCTCTGGACAGAAAGAATTCTGTGTAGCTCCTGTAAGCACATAAAAATGAGCTGTCCTCAGCTTTCAGCAGGCTGTTTAGTGCTCTGTGTGGATTGGCTCGTCTCAGGACAAAACAGGCAGTGTGTGACACATTGCAAGTTGCTCAGTGTGCTTCACCCTGACTTCTTACATAACCCTGCTCTTGGGCGAGCATCACGTCTATTCTCCCTCGGCAAGCAGGAGTACAATTTGGGAGAGGTCACTTAAGCTTTGACAGATGTTCTTAGCACAGGAAAAGGAATGAAAGATAATCTAGAGCAGATAATCTGCACATTAATATTTTAATAGCAACTGAACTGAGAAATTAAAAAAGCTGAATCTCTCGATAAAGAGCGCAATCTTCTGGATGAGTTTATTGCTCTCTCTGATTACAGTTGTGCTGGATGTGACAGTCTACTTTTCAGGAACAGACAGTACTTTTCCTCCATTTTGATTTTTAAATACATTTTCAGAAAATAATTATCTAAAATACCAAATCAGTGATAGGAAAGGCTGTACAAAACAGTGCATAGGTGACAGTATTAATTTGGTNCACATTAATGTTTTAATAGCAACTGAACTGAGAAGTTTAAAAAAAAAAAAGCTGAATCTCTCGATAAAGAGCGCAATCTTCTGGATGAGTTTATTGCTCTCTCTGATTACAGTTGTGCTGGATGTGACAGTCTACTTTTCAGGAACAGACAGTACTTTTCCTCCATTTTGATTTTTAAATACATTTTCAGAAAATAATTATCTAAAATACCAAATCAGTGATAGGAAAGGCTGTACAAAACAGTGCATAGGTGACAGTATTAATTTGGTCACTCCCATTAGGTCAAATTTCATTTATTTGTCTGTGTGATTCTGTCTCTGTATTTATCAATGACATTGGTGTGGTGCTTAACTTAAGTATATCCCTTCACCTGTGATAAAGTCTTCAGGAATCAATTTATAGGACTTTTGCAGGATATTTATTAACTGTGTCTGCAAAAAGGATGGTTTAGATTTGGGGATTAAATTTAAATATAAAGGCTAGATTGTAAATTTGAAAAGTGTTTAAGGTTATCTAAAAGTTAGAATAATTTTAGACTTTTCTTAGTTGAAAACAAGATATTATAAAACTAACTTATTGTTTGCACTCTGACCTAGGATATTTTAGATGAAATGAGAAAGGAGTTAACAAAATTAAAGGAAGAACTCATTGATGGTAAGTATCAATTTGTTTGCTGTTTTTGTCGAGTCTTGGAATAGATAATTCCTAAGTAGCTAAACTTGCAGAAAACATGTAAACTTAATATTTCTAGTCTAAATATGACAGACTGATAAAAGTTTTGCTTGTTGGCATATACTCCTTTGTCTTGAACACACTCTAATTGGTGTGCTGGTGTAAGGATGTTTTATTTCCTCTTGTGTATATGGGAAGTCTCTTTCCATTTTATTTTTTAATAGTATATTGACTCTGAGTCGTGTCTAAAAGTAGTTGGATGTATGCTAGTTGCTTCCCTCTTACAGTCTTCTCATGCTTCGTTTTAACCACAAGATTCAAACCAGTTACTGTTTTTTCATTGCAAGATAATCTTTTCATTTCCACATAAAATAATCTTCTGTAAATATGGGAAGTTACTGAGAAGAAAAAACGTAAAAGTCCAAGAATTGGGAAGTAAATAAAACACTATACCTATATTACATAGATCTGTATATAATGTATGAGTAGGGTTGTCTGGAGTGATTTAAAATTATATATATATATATTATTTTAAATAATATATATATATATTATTTTAAATCATTATTTATTATAATATATATATAAAATAATATATGTGAGTGTTTTTGTCTTTATGGAAGAGGCCAGAATCAAGTAGGAAGGGGGTGGGGGGAAAGGCCATGTTTAAACTGCTACTGCTGATATGCAGATATGGTAGAAAGAGCTGGCTGGTGCTGCATTACAGAGAACATAATGCTTTTATTTAACCTACATTTTGAACAGTAACTATATGTGTAATATAAGTGTGGGTCTTGTTTTTAATATTTGGTCTGTGCTGTGTGCCATACAACTTTAGAAACACCATGATGCAAACAATGTAGGGCCCTGAGTCTTTTTTAAAGACAACTCACCAAAAAAATGCCTGTGTCTCAATGAATAATGATTGTCATCAAGAAAGATATTGGATTTGTTGAAGATGCTGACCTAAAAAACTATACTCTTGGTGCTGCTTGGTTGAGAATGACACTCTCATGTAAGATAGTTTGATGTAATTAACTTACTGTTTTTATGAGATGAATTTTTTAAAAAAGGTTACCTGTGCATTTTGATTTTACTCCTTGACTTAGGATGTTTAATTTGTTATTTTCTCTTTCTCTTTCTTTCCAGCTATCAGGCAGGAATTGAGCAAGTCGAATACTGCATAGAAAGACTAGTACTAAGCTGATGTGACTCTTTAACTTGGTATAAAACTGACTACATTTTTGTGAGCTGTTAGAAGAAAATGGAGACAGACACTTGGAAGGAGGGAGAAACAACATATTCTGAAAAGCTTCAGATGCATCACTCTGGTGATATGCTATTTCCCTCCTAGTTTGCAGCTTTTTTCTGACCTTTACAGCAAGGTGGAAAAGAGTCTTAAAGTTACTGTAATGAATATGCAGAAATTCCTACATCTATCAGACAAGATCACAGTGCTTTGAAATACTCTCATGTCAAGATAACATTGCACATGTTTCAGAATTTGTTGTTTAAAAAAAATGGGGAAAAGCTTGTGAAGGCTTTTCAGAGAGGTTTTCTTTATTAATGAAGGATTTAGCAAGTTATACTGTTGTACTTCAAATGTATCTCAGGTTTGTCTTCCTATCATATCTGATATTTCCATGAAAAATTTAAAAGATCAGACGTGTAAGTTCAGATCACAAAATATGGAACAATTAGAAATGTGTGCTTTTAAAGGGCAATACTTGTAAGTGAATGATCTAGACAGTGGTGACATTTTGAGATTTTGGAATTTATGGTAGGAAGCCTCTCTAGTTAGCCTTCATGCAATTTTATAGGAGAAAAAAAAAGCAAATACAGTCCAGAGATTAAAGATGTAGATGCCTTCCTACATTGTTACAATGCTTTACCAAATCTAAGACTTCTACATAATGCGAATCAGCAGTCAAATGTAAATCATTAGTATGTTGTAGATTTACGGTAGATTTTTGGGCTTTTTTTAGATTTATGCATGTGGACATTTTTGTAATGTAACACAACAGAGTCAGCTTTTTAATTAAAAAAAAAATGCATGTCACAAATATTAAGTAGCCTTTTCATTTTTAAGGCTTAATTTATGCCCAGAAAAATGTGGGATAAGGGAGGGGAAAAGTAACACATTTTTATTACTTTCTACACTTTTTCTTCGCATTACATGCATGTGTAATAATGAGGAAAACGTGACTTTTATCAGTAACCATGTTAATGGAACCAGGTACTTAATCCTTTTTGTATTATTTTTTTTTTCAGTTTTATATTTGAAATTCACTAATACTTCCATAAGGTTTCTGAAACTCCCATGTAAATCCAACTTATTTCTCGGTGAGAAAACAAACATTTGAACTTCTAAATCACAAAGGATGCACCTGTGTGAGTGCAGCATCCCCTGACTTTTTACCATATCCCCTTGCTTCAATAGCCTGATGGAAGAGGACAGCAGTTACACTGGGAACAATGGAGCATCAGGTCACAGTAATTTGGCTCCCTCTCCCCCCCAGTCTGTCTGCCACCCTCCTTAAATTTTATATATATGTGTGTGTGTGTGTGTGTGTAGATATATATACACATATATATACACATATATATACACACATACATATATATGAAAACAAACAAACAAAAAAGGCCCAACCGCACACATAGCCCAAACCCTAAAAAAAACTGTGGTTGCCATTGGCTTCAGTCGATAATTGGAGAATTATTTTCAGGAGAGATGAAATCCTTCTTTCCAAGGTTTTCATATTTAACACTTGTACCCTTTTTTTTGTTGTTGTTGTAAATGTGGTACAGTTCAGTAGATAGAAATGCAGTGAATCAGATCTGTAGTGCTTTGGGAAAAAAATGTGGATGAAAATCTTCCCTTTTCCTTTGCACTGTGAATTTTTCTGAGCTGTAACAGTGCCATGTTTGCTTTGTGATCTGTGCTGATCCAAAAGAAAAGCTTACTTTTGGAGAGATTAATGTTTCAGCTTAAAAGTATATGCAGCTCCATTAGTAAAACAAATGCTTTCAATAACATACCCTCTTAAGTGCTGAATACCAAAGCAAAACAGCACTTACTGCTTCAAAACAGCTTGAATCAGAAACTTTATCCAGTTAAAATATTTCCTGTTTCTATAGATTCAATTTCCCGTTTCTGTAGATTCAAATTCTAAGACAAGATAGCAGTGGAAATATTGCCTAATCCAATTTATTACACTTTTTTTTAAAAAAAAAAAAAAAGACAAAAAACACACAAACGTTTTTCTGCATGCATTGTTGAAGGCATTAAAAAAAAATCTGTAGTACGCTTGTAAAGTACTGTTTTTTTTGCAAGAGGAGGCATTTTCATCTTTGTTGTTGTAACTTTTTTGTTTTACAAGGACATTGTCAACATTAAGGAAGTTTACCCTTGTCAGAAATCATGTTTCATTTGTTAGGAAAGTTCAGGAATAGTATAGTGGAATAGTGCGATGGGTATCAGTGGTCCAAAATTAAATAATGAACTACTAGATTGTGCAAGGAACTGGCTTATGCACTAAACGTTTCGTGCCTTGGTCTAAAATTAACATGATTTCTGTTTAAAAGAAAAACAGATCAGATGTCTTCTTTTGTGCTGCTTCTACATACATACTTTCTGTAATCCCAAAT
This sequence comes from Crypturellus undulatus, assembly GCA_013389825.1. NCBI lineage: Eukaryota > Metazoa > Chordata > Aves > Tinamiformes > Tinamidae > Crypturellus > Crypturellus undulatus. The sequence continues at coordinate 115,075 of VWPW01014093.1, forward strand.
TGCTGAATTGGTTCTTTCCAGAATATCTGACTGAATTAAAGATTACTGTAAACATCTCCTGTCATACCGACAGTTGCACCATTTCCAGAGATTTCAGTATTTAAAATGAACTACAGAAGCTAAGATTACTTTGCCTAGTGGTAACTAAGTTCTTTAAAAAACATATTGTGGTGGTCCTGTGATTTTGTACAATGGATGTCTTAAGCTGAGTCCAGTCTAGGGGATCCTTTCTAATTCCAGGAAAGCACTGCTTTCCTCAACACTGTGATCTGATCTGTGATAAACCTGTACTATAAACAAGTGGCTAACAAGTCAACTGCAAACAAACTGAATGTAAAAATCTTAGTGCTGGTGCTGAAATCTCTTCAGATAGTCATACTGATCTCCAGTTCGTTGTTTTAAAAAGTTATCAAGCATCAAGTGTCAATCAAAACTGAAGATGATCACTAATGAATGTTGAATTTTTATGCATTTTAGGTTTACCTTCTTTTTAGTTTCTCAGTTCATTCTCTGCTATTTTTACCATATTGTGTCCTTTACAATTTCTTACATGCTAACGTTTTGTTTGAGCGAATGAAATAAAATTGCAATATATACATGTTGCCACCATTTATTTATAGAACTCCATAGCAGAATCTCCTAGGTTTGCTGTAATAATTCGCAGAAGGGTTCAGTGAATGTCCTAACTTCTGATTTCTTAATTTCACCACTCATTTCTTAGTTTTTCTTTGGAAGATTTGGTAGAGAAAATTCAATGCTCACCTAACAAGGAACATGATTGCAGGGAGTATGTTACATTCATGAATGTTAACTACCGTACGTAGGCTCAAATACATTTGTATGCTTTTGTTTACATTCTGAGGTGTCGGACACTGCAGTCTGTGTGTCCATCCAGCTTTTTTTCTTACTGCCTTCATGTTAATAACACGTTTTTCCATGCTGATAATAAAGAAAATTTACCATGAAAGATTAATGTATCTTTCCGTACACTAAGAACAGTTTTGCTCAATTTATTTTCAAGCAGAATATTGGAAGTAGTAGTAGTAGTATTTGAATATTCCTGATGTTAGAGTCCTGGAAGCTGTACTTCCCTACTATTGCTTTTCTATTAGAAGACACTGATATTTTAATCCTCTTCTAATTTATCCAGTACATCTTAATCTCTGTTGCTTTGTACTCCCATTTCTTGCTCACTTACCCTGCTTTTACAGACTTGATGTTTCTGCAGTCATTGAAGAGTCAGTCAGCCTGTGTTCACTAGGGCAGTTTCTTGTGCTTTAGTGTACAGTTATTGCATGACCGCATATAAAATGTGGCATCTCTTGACTGCTGGCTGTCAAAACCTGTTACTGCCATCAGAATTGTCAATGTAACCAACCTGACTAGTCTGATGAATGCTTGCCATTTCTGTGGCCTGCAAAATAATGATGTAGACCAGCTCCTCACTGCTGCATTTTTGGTGCTGACTGAAGTGAGCAGGTATCATTTCCCAGCATTTGCCCATGTCCTGACTAGTGCTTGTGCTTAAACTGCCCAGGAAGATGCCTCGCCTCTTTGCTGTGGGTGAGCTTTCCTACCTGCCCTCTGACTCCAGGGGAGCTGAAGCCTGTCTTGCAAAGAAATTAGGCTTAATTTTACAGTGATGCTAATGCACAATGCTAAGATATGCGTTTAGTTCTTACAGGTATTGGGAAGTCTTTTAAGGTGTTGTTCTGCCTCTAGTCATTTGAGGGCAAGTTACTCCACAGGATGGGTTTAGTATTTTTGGAGTTCAGATTACAAAGCTCTCTCAGTTGGTCAATTTCTTTATTCTCTAGCTTAGCTTTTATGTTATCTATGTTCACCATAAGCTGAAATCAAAACATAGTCCCAAGATGCTACTGGTAGAGTATATGTTCTGCACACTTGAGATATACATGCAGCATCTTGAACATTTTTTGGCTGAAAGGAAAATCAAGATTGAAGGGAAAAAATCATTTGGTGTTTGAATATGTCAATACCTTCTGTGTCATTTACCTGTTCTATGCAATCTTGTCTGAAAATCTTTCAAATATGCTATTTTTTTTTCAAAATCGAGTAAATCAGTAACAAGTTTGTTATCAATCACAATAAATTATAAAGTTTCCTTCCCCACACTCCTCACAAATAAAACTGTCAAGAGATTCCCAAATGAGTTCCTGTCACCGGGGTAATATTTTGGCAGCAAGTAAAATGATTCCTGGTTTAAGTTTCTGAACAATGTTATGAAAGCTGTGCATGAATGTCAATAGACAGGATGTCTTTTTTTTTTTTAATGTGTATTGCCAGAGGAAGAAAGTGACATCTATAGCTGAGCAAACTTGTGGGTATCAAAACATTAAATAATCTCTTCTGGAAACATTTAAATAGCCTTAATTGCAGTGCTAAATATTGCTTGCCAGGGTGTATTTTACATTTAGACATGTAAAAAGCTGGTAAAATCAAGAGAAACTGTTCCCTGTTTTCAGAAGGTGAGCAAAAACAGGCTGAGGGAAGCAAATAGTTTCCAACACTGGCTGTGCACCCAAGACAGACAGACAATTCTTCGGGGGTCTGTAAATTTTTCTAGCCATTATTTTAAATGTGACCTATCCTTGCTGTGGTGATTTGGGAGTTTATTTCTTTGTTGGGGATTTGGGGGTTGGGGAGGGGGGTGTTACCAGTTGCTAGCTGGATTTCAGTCCATTCACCACCCGGTCCCCTGTTGTCACACACGTGCTGTGCAATTGCCCCTGCTCCATAACCTTCCCTGATACAGGCTTATGGGCCTGTAGTTCCTGGGACCCCCCATCTGAGCCCTCCTGTAGATGGATGTCACACTGGCCAGTCTCCGTCATCTGGGATCTCCCCTGTTGACCAGGACTCCTGATAGATGATGGAGAGCGGCTTGGCGAGCACTTCCACCAGCTCCCTTGGGACCCTCAGGTGGATCCTGTGTGGCTCCATAGACCTGTGGGCGTTCAAGGGGAGTAGCAGGTCACTGAGTGTTTCCTCCTGGATAATGGGGGGTTTATTCTGCCCTCCACAAGTGTCTTCCAGCTCAGGGAGCCAAGTACATTGAGGATAACTGATCCTGAACTGAGGTGTTAAAGACTGAGGCAGAGAAGGCACCAAGTACCTCAGCCCGATCCTCATCCTGATGACAGTGTTTTCTGCTGCATCCAGTAAAGGATGGAGATTCTCTTTGGCCCTCCTCTTGTTAATGTATCTGTAGAAAAAATGTTGATGTCTTTTACTGCAGTGGCGTGGCCAGACTGAGTTCCATCCGAACCTTCACCTTTCTGATTTCCCCTCCCTACATACCCTAGTGACATCCTTGTAGTCTTCCCGAGTCACCTGCCCCTTCTTCCAGAGGTTGTAAGCCCGCTTTTTTTCCTGGAGTCTCAGCAGTAGTTTCCTATTCAGCCAGGTTGCTGGTATTCCCCTCTGTCTCATCTTTCGGCACAGGGGCATGACCTGCTCCTGCGCTTCAAGATTTCCTTCTGGAGAAAAATCCAGCTTTCCTGGAGCCCTTTGCTCATCAGGGCTGTCTCCTAAGGGACTCTCCCAAACAGTGTCCTAAATAGGCCCAAAGCCCACCCTCCAGAAATCCAACAGAGCAGCTTTGCTGACACCTCTCCTGACTTCACCGAGAATTGAAACCGCTATTGTTTTGTGGTCACGATGTCCAAGGTGGTCTCCAGCCACCACATCTCCCACCAGTCCTTCTCTGGTGGCAAAGAGCAGCTCCAGCGGGGCTCCCCCTGCCAGGCCCCCTTACCAGCTGTGGCAGGAAGTTGTCTTCCACGCACTCCATGAACATCCTAGACTTGTTTCCCCTCTGCCTTATTGTATTTCCAAAAAACATCTGGTAGGTTGAAGTCTCCCACCAGAAAAAGGGCTGCCAATCGTAATAGAAGTAATCCATGCTAACTATAATATCAGTGTACTGAATTATAGCCTGGTTTTCTTTACAGAGGCTATAGGAGATAGTCTGCAAGTTACTGTCACGGCCAGAGAAAACACTAGTAAGGAACAGGGTACAAGAAGACTCAAAAGTAGAAAGAGGGGAGTTTTGTTACACTTGAAATTCAGAGCCTGCTCTGCGTGTAAGGGACACAGGGAAGAATGCAGCTAAAGGTGAGCAATATCATGAGAGTTCTGGGAACTCGGACAGCTGAGCTTTCAGACTGAGGCTGGACATTGCTGTAATTTGCAAATTTAAATAGCAGAGGTGGCTTTTTAGGAAGTCTAGGCAAAAAAGAATATTTAAAGCGGTTCTCTAGTGTCTTGGGGTTTGGGCAATGCTCTTGTTTTCTTTTTTTCTTACTTTGCTGGGGCCCTGGGTCTGGAGAAGTCTCTCACTACCATGAAGCTCCGATGCTGCAGCATACGAGAAACAATTGTATTTAGCTCTTAGGCTGAAAATTTTATGTCTGCCAATGAATGCTACTCCTGTTTGTGACAAAATTGTCCTAGAAAGGTGCCTTATGGCTGCCCAGTAGCCTTTGCTTTACTAATGAAAATAGCTCTCCAGCCCTCTCAGTCCCGCAGGCTGACACCATGCTAAAGTGCAAGAAGCCCAGAGGGCACAGGAGGACTCCAGTCCCTATGAAGTTCTTCCGTTATGGGATTTCATGGGGTAAGTGAACATCCTTTCCCTTCTTCGGAATGATCTCTGATAACAGAAATACTGTCCTAAGGCGTAGCTGTTAGTGTAGATGCCAGTGTTGCTAGAAAGACACTGGCATCTATAAAGGGGCTGCTAGCACATGTGTTTTGTTAGCAGATCATCTTTAAGTTACTAGAGCACATGCTTTAGCACAGCGCTCCTATTAGCAGGACCTGAAGGGTGAAGTTTGCGCCTTCAGTGTTAATCAGCAAACTACCCATCATCATTGGAAACGCTAAGTTTTTGCTAGTGAAAGTAGAAGGCATTTAATTTTAGAAGGAAATATTGAGGAAGGTCTTTGTTTCCTTGTGAGAAGGATCTGCTTGGTAAGGCTTTGGGACTATGTGCTAATCATCATCTGGATTCAGTTCTTCAACTCCTGCCCTGCTACAAAAGTCTTGAGCTGTGTGTGTAAATTCAAGCTTTTTTGATCAGTTGGTGTTTGTGAATTGTATTTCTTTAACTCAAATATTTGCCATTTTTTGGTTTGTCAGAGGTAACACTAGAACATAAAAAACACTGTTATATGAGCATTTATGAGCACTTCATAAAATACTAAAATGTCTTCCTCCTTTTCAGTTGTATGCTCTTATTTTTCACTTCCAGCATCAGAATGTAGGATCCTAGGCCTTGCATTTTATTATGATTTATATTTGACTAATAAAGGAAGAGGAGTTTAATTCCCAAACCTAGTTACCTAACTGCAGAGCCTTTCAATATCATAGTTTAGGATGTGAATCCTGTAGTTGAGAATTCATAGGGAGAGAATTATGGATGTGCTTGCACAAGCGTAAGCCTGGGACTGCTTTAGAAGTGAATTGTGGGGTTTTTCATTGTGTAATAACATTGCTTAATAATTGCATTCTATATATTTACTGAAGTTTGACTTTATTTGTCACAAAATCATTGATTTTTGGGGAAGAGGGAAAAATGGGAGGGACAATTGCCTTTTCAATGTGGTTAGTTCAGTCTGCAAACTTTAGAGCAAATAAGTCATCAAGCATTTACAGTGTGATAAAGGCAATAGATACTATGCTGTGTTTAACAGGACCAAAATAATTAATGCTCTTATACATGCTTTTAGCTACAACAAATAAAAGTGTTGCATATCTTCAAGACCTGGATCCTGCCAGATTCTCTGAAGTCAGTATGCGTTGTATTACAGAATTTGGTTCTCACCCTGAAATGTTTCTGGCCACCAGGTGTCATTCTGTCTTTCAATATTAGTGGTCTTGTATTAATACAATCAAGTCAATACTGCATATCTTGTTTTTATGCATCTATGAAAAATAATGTAAGCAATAAAATATAACTTGAATTACAGAAAATTGTGTTTTTACTGAAGGCTAGGCACCAAACTTCTCATACCCTCAGGGGTGAGATATAGTGGCTGAAGTTTTAAATTGGTTAGTTACAATCAATATGCTCTGGACTTTGCATGCTTTTTATGTATAATTCGCATGTTACGAGTGTCCCATTACCTTTAAATACTATAAATATTGCTATAACATAGCAACTGCAGTATGCTGTGAGTAAACAAAAAAAGATATTTGATAGTGTTTCTAACCTAAAATTGTTTGCTAAATCTTGCAAATATAGGTGTGAATGTGAACAGCAATTGCTGGCATGGAAATTCCTATCATTTGTGAGTAAAAAAACGGGTAACATTTACAAACAGCACAGCCTGGGGCAGGTCTTGGAGAGCAGCACAAGCGTTACAATGGAGCACTCCATTACTGTACCAACAGCACCAGCAGAGATCTTGTTCGTTTGGGGGGGAAGGAGGGGGGTTGTTTTGTTTTTGTATCTCTAGGCATTAGACCCTTTAGTTTGAAAATCTTGTAACATACAAGATGGAGACTAATCTGGAATAATGTGAAGGGAGGAGTAATTTGACCTGGTTTTATGAGAGCAGATATTGCTAGTCTGAACTGGTGAATAGAAGTTAGTCTCTAAGATATGTACCATCAAACAGTTGAGCTGCCTTTGAAGCTGAGACAGAGAAAATACCACAGATCTTTATGGTTGTGAGAGAATCTGCAACCTTTGCGGCTTACAAACAAACTACCCTGCCCTTTGACGTGAAAATATCCCCGAGAGGAAGTCCTGCCAGAATTTTAAATAAAATCGACTCGGGAAGAATTTGTCAAGCGATGTCAGAGGAAAAACAAGGCGACCGGGAAGAGCTGAACTGTGGCAAGAGTGGAAGGGCCCTAATGGCTGCGCTGCCGTCTGCGAGCGGTGCAGCAGGAACGGGTCTGGAGAGGGGAATGGTGGTTGCTGAAGACGCTGTGTTCACACGGGATATCCATAGGCTTTCCTTCAGCCTCCTGCTGCTCCGACCTCATTGACTGCGGTGTTTCTGAATTTAGTATTCCCCACGTGGTTCCAGACTGGGGGCTCTGGAAATGCCCCGTGACGCGGAGTGCCCTGTGGGTGAACCGGCTTCGGAAGCAGATGCCTTGTCCGCATGGAAATGCTGATGTGAGGAGCGCCGCGGGGCACCAGCGCTTCCTTCCTCTTCGCCAAGGGAGGATGGAGTGTCCTTGCAGCAGCTTGGCCACGGCAAGGGTTTGCAGCCTTCAAAGCCTGCTCATAAGTTGATCTAGCAAGAGATGTCATCCCTCCTCTTTACATTTTGCATCTTTATCCCAGTCTGGCTATAATGAAACCGCCGTTCAGAAGCTTCTACAATGTATTTGTCTAAACCCGCTAATAAGTTAGAACTTTAAAACTTTTCCTGATATCACATTTCAGTTTGTGGCTTATGCAACATTTATAGCTACATTTTCATCTAAGATTTTCAGGGGTTTTTTTTGTTTGTTTTTAGTTTTATGGTCATAGGAAAAATGTAACTTTTCAAGACCTGAAAAAGCATGTTACCAAGAGTTGCCATGTCCCTCCTCAGGCATTTTGGCATTTCCTTTAGAAAAAAAAATCTTTCCTGATGAAAATTTGAAGCAATAAACACAGCCGTAATTTATCTTTCTTTACTAATTTTATTTGCTAAGTGGCTTCTCACTTTTGTTTCCCAGTTTTGAGGGTTTGGTACCAGATCTCTCGCAGTGTCTTAATTGGTGCCAAGGGGAATAGATTATCTGAATTAAAATGTGGGTGCCAGTGTATGTTTCCAGTAAACCTCAACTATGACTTTTTGGTTTTTTTTTTCACACTGGCTTATGAAAATTATAACATTGTCTTTTGTTGTTTCTGGATTTTTGTTTCTTTGTTTTCAGGCCTGCTGTCTAGCCAGTCATTCTTCATTGCAACAACAATATTTTGTCATTATGTTCAGTTTGTTTAGGTCACTTTGAATTTATCCTCATTTTTAAGCTGTTTATAGCTTTCCATACCCCCTGTAACTAGAAATCATCCTCAAATCTTAGAGGACAAAAATAAGATAGAAAATCTAAGCAGTTTGGTTGTTAATGAAAATATTGACTACTGCTAAATCTGAGAACTTTTCAGATTCCCGTTAACCTGAGGCCTAGGGCCAAAGCCAGTTATTGGTTACTACTAAAAGCATAGTTTTCCATTAGTACTGTACCATTTCATGATAAACTCAAGTAATCTGTGTTTTGCTTCTGCGCGAGGAGAATGTCATGTATGATACCCTCAAGTTTAAGTCAATGATGTGACATCTCTGTCCTGTCCCTCCTTTGGGTCATTTGCTTCTCAAAGGTGATTAAATGGCAAATCCTCGTTGAATCTCTCCTATTGCCAGGCTCCCACTGCCCAGCTCTCACACTCCCCAGCTCTCACTGCCTGGGTAAATACATCAGTCGTGAAACGTGCTGCGAGGCAAGACGCTATTTCTTCTCCCAGCCAGCCTGCTCCATTGAAACTGTAATTTCTGGTAAGTTTTCTTGTTTGTTGCCTCTTACATAATCATGAGAATCATAAATATGAATCTAAGGGAAGGATTTAAAAAGACGATCCTGCTGACCATTTATGTGCTTTTTGATTGTAGAAGTCCATGTCTGATTCTTGAGCTTTTGAAGCTTGATGGATTGTTTCAGTAAAAAAGACCTGCAAAGGTGGTATTTTTTGGGGGTAGGGAGGTGTCGGAGGAAGGAGATTGAAGAGAATATTGAATTTTATATTTAATCATGTATCAGTATTGTTGTTATAGTTTTAACATGAATGATTTAAATGACCTTTGCTTAAATATAAGCATTCCTAGAATTGCAAGGTAACACAGGGAAAAAGAAGTGCAACTCAACTGCGTTCGAGAGATCAACTTAAAGATTAGTATCATTCAGAAACTTTTTTAATACTATTTAATTTGTTTACGTTATTAAGTGCTGTGGTAGTTATTGTGCTTTATAATTTATGCTTGTTTCTCATATCCTCGTGTTTGATATTTACCTGTTACAGATGTGGAAACATGTTAAAAAACAAAGAAACAAACAAACAACAAAACTATATTAAAATGAGTTTATGCCCACATTCCCATGGGCAGTTCGGTTTTGCGTTTTAAATGCGCTTTGGTCCAGAGTTTAGCGCTCGGGGTTGCTCTGAGCTGCCTGCTCCGCTGAGAGCAGGGACTGGGATTCCCCGGTGCGCCGTCCTCGGCCCCTTGCCAGAGAGCAGATCTGAAGGTGTGTGGCCGCTTTCCAGATCTCTGCGCCTTACAGTAATTGGATTTAAGTTCCAGAAGATCTACACCTCTCCGTGCTTCACTGCTGTTTTATTAGCCATCAGATACCAGTATTGCGCTCATTCACTACAGCCAGAGTGCCACCATATCAGATTTACTTCAGTTATACTGAAAAACAATGAAGGAAAAATGGTTTATCTGCAGTGATGGAGAAGGGTGGGAAAAGATGATCTGGCCTGCGGTGCATGACGTGATGTTGTTTATCCTTAAACAAGTACAAAAAATACATAAGCCTCAGGACACAATAGTCCAAATGAATAAGAGCTTATGCCAGTATGGAGAATGCAATTTAAAAACAAAAGCATGTGAAGTACCCCCAGAGAACGCGCAGCTCAGGCTGCAGCGTTGCTCGCAGGACTGCATATTAATGAGCAAACCCTCATTTGCTGTGACATCACCCAGAAAAGGCAGCAGCCCGAGCAAGTTTCAGGGCAGCTCCCCTCCAGATACAATGCCCAATATTGTGCCATGTCCTGGGAAACGCGTGGAGTAACTGGAGTCAATGAAGAGGAAAAATAAGGCCTGTGGGAACAGAGATACTGCTTAGAACAGGGGCTGCGACACCCCGCTGCCTCAGCGAAGGTATAATGGGCAATTAGGGCGCGATGTTACTGTATATGATCCCTGCTCCTAAGCACTCGGAACTGTGTGCAACACTGAGACAGGTCCAAGATGTCCAGCTGCGATGTCACGTGACTCGGAGAGACACAAAAGTGCAGCAAATCTGCACGGAGAAGGGCACCAGGGAGAAGCAGTCGACAGCAAAGACAAGCGAGCAAAACACGGACGGTGAGGCAGGGACGGAGACGTTTGTGTGAGCTGGAGAGACGGCAGCCCCTTCCTGGGGACGGATCAGGGGAAGGAAGGGAGATCGTGTCCTCTGTGCAAGTCTGGGGCTCCTCCCTGCCACACGGCACCCTTCTTTCCTAAGCATCTCGTTTGAGTTCCAAAAGAAACCTGGGATCAGCTCTGGGTATTTTAATGCCTCTATCTAAGATGGCTAATTCATTACCAGCAGTTTTTTATTTTTTTTTCCTGAATGTATGCGAAGATCACACTTAATTCAAATGCCCTTATTGGCTTTGGAGAGGATTTCTTGGTGCCTGTTAGCCCAATGAGCCAGCAGTGTAACGTTGAACTACAGAGTGAGAACTAGAAGAGCCATCTCTTTATTTGTGAAATGAATAAGCGTTGCAAAGATTGTTGGAAAAAGCATTGAACTTGCCAATGTTCTCTCTTAAAATCTATTTTTTTTCTTTTTTTTTTTTGCAGGATGACACCTGTCCTTTAAACAGAAGTAAAACTGCATGAAGAAAGAGGCTTTTCTCTTAAGAGTATTGACATGCCTTAGAAAAGATTAGCATGACTACAGCTCCATCACCTCCTTGTGAGATGCATTTGATGTGCTTCAGAAATAAGGGCTTTGGCATTTGAATATAAATGATTATTGAGAGCTGTGCCGGCTGGTTTAGTAATGTATTCTGCATTGCCCATGAGATGATGATCGAAAAAGGAGGATACTAGCATGTCAGTCTTTGTTCTTCCAAAGGTAAGGGAATTAAAACACGTACCTCTAAGTATTCAAGTGGTAGCTTGTTTTTACAATAGGTAGTATGGATTTGAAGAGAACAAGTCCCATACCAAAGATTTCCTTGGCAAGGTCACCTGCCTGTTGATCAGGAGGAAGATGCTATTAACTGTAGCGGTGCTCTGAGCGTGCCCCGTGAGACCTCACAGGGAGCCGAGTGTGTGGTCCAGAGGTCATTGCCATTATAGTCACAGCTCAAACTGATTTGGGGAATCTCCCGCCACCCCCAAAGGGAAATGCAGGTTGTGCCTTTTACTGCCCCTCCACATGCAGAAGGGAGGAAGAAGGCCTGCAGCCAAGTGGAGTCTGAGGAGCATCTGTTCTGAGCTCATGTCCCTTATTAAATACTTGGAATTCAGAGTAAGTCTGACTAAACTGAAGAGATGGCCTGAAATCTGTATTTGTGATTAAGTATAGATGAATTGCAGAATGCTTACTGGAATTCAGTGCAAACACAAGCATGGACGTGTTGCTGGACTGGCCCGTGCTCTGTGGGGGAACAGGATGCTGTGGGATAATAGGCAGAACGGTTTGGATGTCACAGCAGATGTAAGCACGTGGTGTGATATTTGCTGAAGAACACCTCTGCCCCCAAAACAATTGAGATGTTTTTAAAAGTATATTGTACAGAAGACATGTGTGTGTGGTAATCACTCCATCCTATCTGGAGCTAATAGACCCAGCTAGCTAGAAGTAGATTAATTGAATTTAACCAAGAGATAAGACAGATAAAATCAGATACAAGAGCTGGAATGACCTGCATGGAAAATCAAAAGCAGCAGAGGAATTGCTCCTAGAGAAAGCACACTGGTCTTCCAGTATGAAAAGCTTGTTTATTAACATTCAAGAATCGGTATTCTCCGTCGCTGCTTTTCACTAAGCAAGAAAGAAAAGCATTTCATTAGTGGCAGTGATGACCTATGATGGTTACTCAGGGAAATTTTACAATATTAACAAGGTGAAAGCCTCAATCTGGTTAAGGAAGTTTTGCATTCTTTTTCACTGTAGGATTTTTAAAGCACGGTCTTAGTGACACTGAATGAGACTTCCCCACTCCTGCATCACTGCAGAAATTGGGCCAGAAGATGCTTGAAGGTCCCGTCCATGCCCACCTTTCTGTTACACTTACTGTTGAGTAAAAGCATCCGGGAGACCCTGGCTGTGCAAACGCTGAAGCTGGCTGCAGCAATGGAGACATCCTTTGGGCAGGATCTAGTCCCTCAGCTCTTCTTCAAAGCTGAAGCTCTGCCTTTGGGAACACTGCAGAAAAAGAGCTTTCAGTGCAAATGCTAAATATGCCTATGCACATATTTGCCCAAATATGCCTACAGTACATAAATAATATCATAAGAAACTTGTGGTCATTCTTCCAATAAATCACCATCTGCTATTTTATTAGTCTAGTAAAGGTGTTTAATTGCATCCATAAATCTTGGTTCTCAACAAATGCAGCTCGAACAGTTGCAATAACCTCTGCCTTTTGAAAGAGCAGATTAAATGCAGATGATTGGCATGTGAGTGGAATTCACATTTCAGACTGAAAGACGTCCTCTGTCTGAGGATTTCATCTGCTCTGCCTGCAGCCCTAAATTTGTATTGAACATATTCAAATATTAGGTTGTTCTACAAAAGCAATAGTTAAAATTTCAAGGGATAACAGTGGAACACCCTCAAATACCAGTAGTCATTAGGGAGCAGGGGCTCTGCATCTGTTGCTTTTGTACTCTTTTTTTTGTCAAATATGCAGCTGCTGTGAATTAGTGATATTCTTGATTAATTGCATTCATTCTTTTATGTGATTTTTATTAAGGGAATCCTGCATTTATTTTCTCTTTTCTTTTTTTTTTCCTTTCTCTCCAGGGTGTGAATGATCTCAGTCCTTGTTTACATTCAGATAGTGTTTATTAAAATGCAAAATAAATGTGCTTCTGAGGAACGCTTGGTGTCAGCTTAGGCAATGGGAGTTTTATCTGGTGCCTCCTCATCAGCCTTAGGTGCTGTTTCGTGTAAGTGGGTGAGTGAGAAAGGAAGGATGAGGTACACGAAGCTCGGCTTGCTCTAATGGAATCGTGCAGCCCAGAAGAAAGAATACAATCAGCAAAAAATAAGGCATTCTGCCTTAACAAAAATCTGATATTGAAACCAATGTACTTCTGAGAGCCAATGCAAGAAACTGTGGTTAAAAATTGCAAGAAAAAAAAAGAGAAGGAAATCTCGGTTACAGGGCTTGAGTTATGTTATTTCCCAATATAAGGCAATGCATTTACGTGATGTAAGCGTACGGTTAAGCTCGCAGGAAACGTGCTGCACAGAACTGCTAGCGCCGTCAGGGTGTCTAGGCCCACGATGTGCAAGCGCTGCCCTCGCACGTCTAGGAGACGATGCGAAGGCTTCATCCTTCCCAACCGTGGCCAAATATGCTGGGGCCATTGGATACGGTAGCTCGAGGAGGTGTTCCCTTCCTCCTCCTCCTCTCCTGTGGGATTTGCTCCAGCCTCAGTCAGTCCCTTGGCCGCAGCATCAGCGGAAGCCAAGGCTGCCCTAACCCGCCTTTGGGCCACGCGGGAGCTGACACTCTGCGTGGGGGCCGCGCTCTTGCCCCTGTCCCTCCGTGTCTCTTGCCCCCGTCCCTCCGCGTCTCTTNACCTTTGGGCCACGCGGGAACTGACACTCCGCGTGGGGGCCGCGCTCTTGCCCCCGTCCCTCCGCGTCTCTTGCCCCTGTCCCTCCACGTCTCGGGCGCTGGCTGGCTCAGGCGGTGCTGGGGGAGCGTGGGGACATCACGGTTCCTGAGCTCTCCTTCCCTGTCCTCCTTCCCAGCGAAGCCGTGTGTTCTCGTGCCTTCCTGCGTGCACCACAGCTGTCTCGGAAGCTGCGGTTAGTCCTGGCCGCTGCGGGGCCGGCAGGTCGAACCCCACGTCGCTCGGCTGCTTTCAGAGCCTGCGCTCTGCAGCCTCCCTCTGTCACCCCTATTATTACAAAGGAGCCTCTCCTCCTCCTATGGGGCCTTCGTGACAACAAGTTTTGTGTGAAGGTACTACCAGCCCCTCGCAGGAGGTCGGGGCGTGGGGCTGCGTCGCCTGCTGCTGCAGGGAGCTGCTCCCTGGATAAGTCGCAGCCCCAGCGCGGTGTTGGGAGCTTTATGGGGCTGCTCAGGCCTCTCCAAGCAATGCTCCTTCGGGAGCATTGCTGCAGCTGGGGCTTTATATCGCTGAGCCCCTGTCTGCGGCTGCTGTAGTTTCTGCTCTGCCATTTCTCTGCAGCCCCTGCGAGGACAGGCACGCGCTGGCTGGCTATCAGTGAGCTGGCTTCTGCATCACTCCTTTTCAATGTGTTTTATAATATCTTTAGTGCAGTGGCATCTGCTGGCGAGGCTTACAACTGCAGTGCTTTTAGGGAGAGTAGACCAAGCATCTGCCTGGGTACAAGTGCAGGCATTAAAGAGATGGTTTATTGGGCTATTTAAAATGACATGCAGAGAAACAGACCCCTATCCAAGGATAAAGCTCTGAATAATCTGGCGTGGACCTCATAGCTGACCTGCTTGGAGCAGGAGGTTGGATTAGAGACCTGCCCAGGTTTCTTCCAGACAAAATTATTCTGTAGTCTGTATTGCAAGCTAAATTCTTGGCTGCATCAGAGCTGTCCTAGAGGAACTGCCCCTCTCCTTTCCGTGAAGGGCTGCCACAGACGAAGAGCATCTGAACTGCATAAACGTGTGCTCCTTTCAGGCCAGGTAACTTCAGCAGCTTCAATATGGGCACTATGAAAGCAAGTCCTCAAAAAGGAGACTTGCAAGCAAAACGCAGTGAAGTGACTCAGGAAACTGACTGAAAGGGAATGAATGAACCTGAAAAATGCTGAAAGTGGGGAAAGTGTGTGGATGAGTAAAAGACTGTGCACATGTAGAGCAAGTTATTCTTGAATTAATTTTGCTGTCCAAAAAAAAATCAAATCAAATGCTGTGCTGGTTTGGGGAATTGTATTTTACATGAAAATTAATTTTCAGTTCAGTTGCACTGATCCCAGGCCTTTCCAGCTGGGCCTCAATTTACCTTAAAAATTTTAGCTGAACATTCAGTGATTGATATCAAAACAAACAAAAATCTTTTCTCCTCTCCCAAGACTCTCACCACCAAAACGAACCAACCAACCGAACATGCAGCCTTCCAAACATCACACTCAGCAGGAAAGAACAAAATTTGTTTAAACGCGGGAGGAAGGGATTCACTTGCTCTATTGAAGGTAATGTGGAAAATAAAAGTGTTTGGCTAATGCACCTTTGCAAGTACAAAGGCTCACACCACATCATCTGGCAGCCTTCAAGCTGCACCGTTTGTCGAAAATGGCACCTAATGCATTGCATGCAATTAAGCAATTGCATAACAGGCAAGATGATAGCTCTCTTCCAACACGCAAATGGTAACTTAGCCTATCGCACCTGTAGGGGTATTCGCTGGGTTCAGTGTTTCAGATTAATTATAGAAAAAATGTATATATGATGAGGACAATGGTGAAAAAGCAAATAATTATCTAGATGGGCTTACTCTTATGGTACAAAATAATTTAGCAAAATAATTAAAAAATAATACTGTTTGTATATAAATCAAAGGCTTGATAAGAAATGCTTTTTTCTTTTACTATTTTTTTTTCTGAGTAGTTGCACAAGAGCCATTCATACATCTGACATTCTCTGTAGTATAAACAGAGAAGAACTCATTAAGCTGTGTGAAAACTAGTATGTATTGTTGTGGTTTCCTATATAAATGATATGTTTCCTGAAGGGCTGTATTATATTTCACAGCTGCAACAGCAGAGAGCTAGAACAACTAACTCATATTATTTTAATAGAGCATAATTTGATCTGCAGTGTTGCTTACTGAGGGAGCTCAGTAGGACTGGTGCATCCCACGTTGGGGATATTGCAGTGACATCTGTGCTAGAATAGAGAAACGAATGTTCTCAAGTAGCTTAATGTTGATCTAACTTTAGCAAATATATTAAAACCTGTGTTTTACCCTCATCCAAGTGTCTGATGCCTCAGAGCAGCTTGATTTGCTTTGAGGCTCGTGCCACTCCTGCCTGCACTGCTGGTGCTTCAGCAATAGTGCGGGGCGGTAGCGAGCCGGAAGCGATCTCAAGTGCAGAAACCGCACGGCCAGGGTGGCTTTCTGTTCTGCTCATGGCGTTCGTTCGCTGTAGGGGGTAAAAGTTAAAACACCATCAAAATAACAAGAAACCCCCTCGTCCCTTCTGCCTGGCTCTTCAGATGCCCCAGTTTGTCCCCTTGCTGAGCCAGGGTGAAGCCGGGGGGGCGGCTGCAAGCTCTGCGGCTCGACCTGTGCGTGCCCCCCGTGGGACCACAGGGCCCCCAGCAGGGTGCTGTCCTCGCCGGGCACCGCGCTCTGCATCGCGCCCGGCTCCACCTTAACTTCCAACTGAAGTCTTACTGGAACTTTTGCCAAACTCAAACCGCAGTTCCCGTATGTGCCACCTCTTCTGCTTTCCGTCCGTGGCCGACCCGGCCGTGCCTGCAGCGGCGCCCGGCCGAGGGCCGCCCGGAGGCGCCTCCTCGGTGGCAGCGGCCGCGGCGCTCGCGGGCCAGTCGCACGCGTTGCGGCACGAAGGCGTCCGTCCTGCCCGCTGCCGCTGCTGCTCCCGCACACGCCGGCGGCCGGAAATCCAGATTTCAACCAGTTTGCTGAGGAAAAATAAAAATGGGAGCAGTAATAAAAAGTGGAACCAAAATTGGAAAGATTGGAGCAGCAATAAAAATTGGAACCAATAAAAACTGGTTCGGGGGAGCCCTACTTCAGGGCAGGTGCTGCTTGGCTCCAGCCTGCAGCACTTCTAGCACGTGACTGGCTGGTCCCTGCTATACGACAGGCTGAACACGTTAAAACTTTTCCCAGTAAATGACTCAACCCAGCTACAATGCTGGTGTCCCTGCATCCAGGCTGTCGACAGGAATTTCCAATGGTTTTTCAAATTCTTCATTTTGCAGAGACTACCAGTATTTTTAAAATCTTTTCTAGATAAGGTATAAATTTCAATGCACCTAAACTTATACAGCTTCAGTGCCTCACGACAAGTGGAAAAAAATCAGACTTTATGTAAGTTGTGATATTTGAACTATGATTCCACCCTGTAAGTTTAAGGTTCAGTTAAAATGCTTTTGAAGCCTTTTGCCTAACAACACAAAAAATCTGTATTTGAATACTTTGTGAGCTTTGCATAATTTAATTTTAAGAAACATTTCTCCCGAATCTGAGGTTTGAACTAGCTTACTTCTGTAAATAAGCTGGTATGTGCTCAGGGAGATTGTTGCTTTGCAGTCTGACCTGGAACTAAACCTGAATACTTAGACTATATTGAAACTGAACTTGAATTGAAACAAATGCTGTTTTTATTCCCTGCTATTGGAATTGACCTTTCTACAGCTTGTAGCACATATCTGTAGTGTATTTTTTATTTCTGCGTTACCATATTCTATTAAGGTGCATAGCTATGTGTCCGCTTACTTATGCAGCTGCTTTCTAAGCTGATGCCTGACGTTGGTTTTCACAGTGTCCGTCATTCCTGCTCTGCGGGCTGCCCCGAGTGCTAATGTGCTACTGTGAGAGCGGAGCGCTAGGAGCCGTCTCCTGCCCACGGGCGTTAGGGCGAGAGCCCCCATGGTAACAAAAATCTAGGTCAGCGCCTTCTCCGGAACGCTTCGTGGACGCTTTCATCGTGGCTGGGGCTTTTCCCATATCAAGTTCATAATAACTGACTCCGTGAGGCCCTTTGTGTCTTTTCCTGAAGAAAAGCGTGGATTTGGGTAGCTGCTCCGACTTCCTGGCCAGAGCGATCTTTTCAGCTTTCTCCAATATTGGAAAGCTGACGCTGATTCCAGGAAGTCCCAAATAGCAAACTGATTTCTGTGAAAGACAATTCAGTGTCTTCACATGAGTTAGTCTATGAACGTATGCTGTGAATTATGATGCTAAAACCACAGACAAAACAAAATTTCCACTAAAATTAGATCCTTGTATCACCACAGCTTGAAATGATTCTGATTAAAAGTTGAGCGATATTCTGGCAGTTCTGTTTGTGAGGCTCATTTTCTAGAGCTGTTGGGTTGTGCATGCGCAGATGCCACTGCACGGTAAAAGCTGCCTTTGCTCTTGGGGCCTCTGCAGAGCCGCCCTTGAGCTCTGCGTCTCTCTCCGGTAGTGAAACCGCCTAAGAAGAGACTGTAGGAGAGGTGTCGGGTCAAGACTTTAAACTGAGTACTTTACTTCCTGTAAAGAAAGAGGGAGGGAGAACCAGCATCCCGACGTCAAGCAGCGCTGCCTCTGCCCAGCCTGCTCCTCTTTAAGGGCACATCTAGCAATCGGGCCCACTTTTGCTGGGTGCACAGAGCATGGGCAAAGTAAATCCTAGGTGGTTCTCTACCCGGACCTGACACACCGGAGGGCTCTGTTTGGTTTCGCTTTCTTTTTCCTTGCTTGGAAGCGCGCTTGGCTCTTACGGTGGGCAGGGAAGTCAGGCCCGGGGTCTCCCAGCTGGATGAGCGCAGCGACGGGAGGGAGAAACGGGGCGCGGGGCTGGACCGCGGCGCCGCAGACCGGAGCGGCACAGCAGGCTGCGTTTGCCGCAGGTTCAAAAGGCCATCGCCGCGCACAGGAAACCTTGCGTAAAGGCTGCAGGAAAGCAGCCTGCGGAGCTGGGGAGCCAAAACCAGGGGCTTTTCATCTTTTTTTCTTACCAGAACAGGAGCTCTGGGGTTGCTGAGGCACAAGTAAGCTGCCCTGTGAGAAATGTCCTTTCCCGTGCGCCTCTAACTGGTGGCAAAGGCGCCTCAGAAACCAAAGGGCAACGCCACAACGTTGGCGTCAGGAGCTCCTTTGAGACCAGCCTGAAAAATAACAGTATTTCTGAGAGGCAACAGGTCACACATAAGGAATTCTCTGCCAGACTTCTCTCCTTCCCACCTTTACAGGTGCAGCCCCACGAGGGCCCGAAGAGGATGCAGTAACTGTCCTGTCCCGGCAGCGAAACAACAGGCCACAGAGCTTTGCTCCAGGAAACACTCCCTCCTAGGCAAACCTTCTAAATGACTAATGTTCTGAACCTAAAACCCAGCTTTTTTAATTGCAGCCTGTAGATTTGAAGCAACCCAGACTTCCCAGGATGCCGGAGAGCGGACGGACAGGCGCCTTCGCCAAGGAATAATGCTATTTTATGAAATTTCTCAAGCGCTGGCCCCGTTGCTCTGCAGGCCTGTGGGCGCCGGGACCCCTGCCCGTGTGCATCGGCCTTGCAAGTCGGGAGCAGGGGAGCAGGAGAGAAGTGCAGGGGTTGGCCCTGCTGCACTGGTAACTCTCACAGAAGAAGCAGGACACGTTTGTGTAAGTCAGTTCTTAGGCTGGCAGGGCTCTCGTTCTGCAAAGGAAGTCGGTGGAAGTCGTGGTGCTTATTTGTATTTCGGAAGTGGGGGCTGGCGGGTAAGGCACACCAAAAGCTGGGCGGCCTCCTGCCATCACCTGCTGCTGGTACCCCCTCGCGCCTGGTCAAATACGGGAGAAAACACAAAACGGGAGGGAAAGGAAGGTTTAAAAACTTATAGTTAGTGAACAGAAGAGCTGAATACGTACAGAAAGGCAAACAAGACAGCATTTTGGATTTCCTTTTTTGTTTAACTTGTGAGAAGTCTCGTGGTGGAGGGAGGGACGAGCCCCAGCGCAGGAGGGTCCCGTGCGCGGGCGGAGGGACTTCTGCCCTCCCAGCGACGGCGACGTGCGGCGCTCGCAGGTGCAGGAAGCTGGTGGCAGCTCCGTGCAGGAAGGCAAAACGCTCATGTGGGCCTTGCAAGCACAACTCAGTTTCAAATGCAAACGAGATTGGCCATGCGGCTGCTCCCGCTTACAGTTCAGGGGCCCTGCGCGCTGTCTTACCTA
Source organism: Crypturellus undulatus (assembly GCA_013389825.1). NCBI lineage: Eukaryota > Metazoa > Chordata > Aves > Tinamiformes > Tinamidae > Crypturellus > Crypturellus undulatus. Next base: position 134,934 of record VWPW01014093.1, read on the forward strand.
AATATAAGTACACAAGTAAGAAAGTGTTTGGGAGACGAGCTTTTCTTGTGGGTCTCTTTTGAAGTTAAAGAAGGAGCTTCCTCAGACTTTGTGCTTTCATGAAAGAGAGGGCTGCGGAGAGAGAGAGAGCTGCCCTTAACTACCAGGATACCTGGAACAGGAAATTTTCCACAGTGCCTCCCTACCCTGAGCCTGTGCGAGCCGCTCTGGCTGTTTTAAAGATCTATTTTCCTGACAGGGTTCTTGACCACATTGTTTTTAGCCTCCTCCCTTCTGGCTTGCACAGGAAGAAAAATCCCTTGGGCATGAAAACGCCTCAACCCCTGGCTACCCAGCCGCCCCCGGAGCTGTAGCAGCGACCCTGGGTTTTTGGCCAGCCTTGCATGGGAGCCCATCTGCTCCCACGTGCGGAAGCAGTTCCCATTTATTTATTTACTTATTGGTCTTTATAGTTACTCAGCAGCCCCGTCTGGGTTTTACTTTCCCTTCCTTTCACAGGGGAAGGCTGGTGCTGTGTCTCGGCGCTGCAGCCGCGCAGCGGCTGAGCCGAGGCAGCCCAGGACGTGAAAGATAAGTTATATACACAATGGCGAGAACTCTTAAACCAGAACCTGCCACCCGATGTCGGCCGTGCTGGGTGCTGCGGCCCCAAAACCAGCAGAGCAGCCCGGGTATGACCCGGCGTCGTGTGCGGCGGGGCCACCGGGTGCCCCTGCGGCAGCGCGCAGCTCCCGCGGCCGCGTAGCACGGAACCAATGAATGTCAGGTGGGAACGGGTGATAACAGCATGAA
>VWPW01014095.1:0-25056 GCA_013389825.1 Crypturellus undulatus
AAAAAAAATCTCAAAGAAAAAGGGATCAACTGACTTCCTTAAGTGACCGTCCATATGTCAATGGCTGGTTCTGGGGAGACTGCACAAGTCCTGGGCCAGGTGGAAAACAGGAGCAGAAGTCCTGGATCCAGCCCCTGCACTGCAGTTTATGCTTCCTTCCTAAACACCAGGGCTTTTCCCAGGCTGGACCACGATCCTCAACTCAAACGTCCTCCCACTCCCAGGCAGCTTCTTGCAGTATCTGAGTGCAGAGTGAGGTAACGTTCACCGTGTCCCAGCTCATTACGGCATCGGAGCGTGCAGCCTTATCGATGCTTAATGATTTTCTGAAACTCTAATTCATTTCACTCTGTAGCCATTTTCACTAATTAGCTGAATTAGTATTACACAGATTAAAAAATGTAAATCCACCTCTTTGAATTAGAAAAGTGGCTTTTCTTTTTTTAATCCATATTCTATCCCAAGCCTACAAATACACATGCTTCATCAAAAGCAGCTGCTTATGGCTGATCTTGTAGCAGAGAGGATGATTTAAAGAGGCTTATATGCTTCATTGTTTTTACCAGGGCTGGAAAAAAAAAACTTCCCTGTGAATTAGAAGGGTCCCTGCCAGCCGGGGTTGCCGGGTTTCAGGTAGTTTCTGTGTCCAGAGCATCCCTCATGGCAGCTAGTGGAGCTTTTAGGGGGTCCCTCTACTCAACGATCCTGCTCCATCTTCCTGGCAAAGCTGCAGAGCTCCTGGGCTCTTCCCCAGGGTCAAGGGCTGCTTGGTGCGAGCCAGGCTCGAGCCCTGGTTTGTGCTGCCAGCCGCAGCCGGCAGAGTCCTCTCGCCCGCCCCAGGTGCCCGTCACGGCACATTTGCCCACTCGCGAGATGGGAGCTTTCGGCTTGGATGCTGTTTCCTAAACGTTTAAAAGCCTTTGAAAAGCCGAGGGCTGGCTCAGCCGTGCCCATAAACATCCAAATGAGGCTCAACTGGTTCTGTGCCCCGCATTCATCCTCCGCGTGCACTTGTTGCTGTTTCACCAGTGCTGCAGCCCCGCGAGAGCAGAGCTGTGCGGGAGGAGCCGCTCAGCGACCACAGCCGCGAGCGAGGCCCCTTGGTGCCCCTTCCCGATTCATCATCAACCAACAGGCCGGGATTTTGCACTCCTCATTGCTCCTTTTCCTCTCCAAACAGGACATGGGAGAGTAATTCTAAAATGTTTTTTTTTAAATTTATTTATAGGCATTAGGAATTTAAGCCAGCTCTCTGCCTCCGGAGCCATCAGTGTCACAATAGTTGATGACACTGCTCTTCCCTGAAAGGCCCCACAAAACTGCAAATCTGTTTTGCTGCTCTTGACGACAGCTGTCAGTGGCATTGCAGCTTTATTTCTAGTTACTAATAAATCTCAATCTTCCACTTAGTTTATATATTAAAAAAATACACCACAATTTTGACAAGACTTTCAACAACCCAAGCTAAAATCAGTGTTTATGTGCTTGGAGTTTATTAAAAATAATTGCTATTTATGGACTTTTTTTGACTTTTTTTACCAATGTAATCAGCATAATATGATTGTGCTGTAAAAAATCTGCAAGACTCCAGAACTTCTCTGCCTTTCATGCAGAATAAACATGAATAAATTAGTAGATTTCTGAATCTCTAAGTCAACAGCATTGGAAAAAAAACTGGGAGTATCCATCAGTTTCCCCACAAGAAGAGAGAGACAAAACCCAGACACAAGCAAAATGGCTATAGATGCAGATACAGGTGAGAAGTTTTAGCTAAAGAAAAACAAAGCAACTAAGCTCTAAATTTACTTTTTCTTTTAAACACTTCAAGAATAGAGGCCCTATTCTAGCTTTATCTTTATCTTCTGCAGGAATCAAACATCATTCTGTTAGAACCGTTAGTATGAGCCGCTGTGGAGTAAAAAGAAAAATGTAATATAAGTTATGAGGATTAATACTGAATTTCCCCCGAAGTTAGTTCAAGTACATGCCAGAGCTATGACGTCAGTAAAAGGGAAAAACTGTGACTATCATACTGGGAATGGAACCAAAAGTCCCTCTGCCAATATTGGAAGAATTCTTCGTTCTCGAGGGCTTTTAAAGCTTCCTCAAGGGACAACAATAATGCTCTAATAAATGTTCTAGCAGATGATGGAGAACAATAACAGCTGCTCCGAAGATCACTGCAAACAATGGAAAGTCCCAAGCTGATTTATTCAGTCTTGAACCAAGTCCAGGATTCACAAAATTTCTGAGAAGAGGTAAAACCAGCCGGATGCTGGCGACAGCGGTGTTAGTGCAGGAGGAAGCCTGAGCGGCCCCATAGCTCAGGTGCCTTCCAGCAGCAGCCGAGTGTTTACAGGCTAGAAAAGTCTCTTTGGTCGTGGTGCTGCAGACGCTGCTGCTCTCCTGGGTGAGACCTGGGGCTGAGGGAGCAGCATGGGCCGCCCTGGGAGCTGTCTGCAGACTCTGCTCTGCAGGCATCTTCCCGCTTAAACCATGATACCGCCTGCGACATCGCAGCTTGGTTGAAGAGTTGTCTTCGTGTTCCCTTTCGCTTAGTCATAAGCAATCAGGGTACCGCTCTGACCCCACGGCTACCGGTTTTATGTGAGGTCTCTTGGTTGAGCTCACTGGCGCTGAGCTTGTCAGGCTGCAAACGGAGCCTTTGGGCCAGCTCACGCTCCGCTTTCTGATCGGATCTGATTAACGTCCTCTCTCAGAGCGCACTTGGGGAGAGACCCGCACGCCAGATTGGTCTAATTATTTCCCCTTGTAATCTTTGCACAAGGCCTTTCTTGTTGTGCAAGAGCAGGAAGCTGTCACGTCCCTCCCCACAGACCTTGTTTTCATACCCAGCGCAATTAGTGTTAATGAGGAGATTTCACCCATGGCATCAGACGTGCGCTTGGCTCATCGTCTTCAAAACACAGATTTCAAAGGAAAGGAAAGGCAGCTTTAGAAATGTCTGAGGAACATCCGGGGGCTGGAGGCTCCTTTTGGCTACATCGGGGGCTTTCGCCGCTGTATCCGCGGGCAGGAGCCACCGCTCTGAGTGGAAAGGGTTTGCACCGAGGTGCAACCACAGGGGAAAGTAAGCAGGACCTAACCAAATCTTAATATCTGCTTAGCTTTCATATCTGTGTCCCCTTTCTCCATAAAAAAAAAAAAGTATTTGGCAAGCCAGACAAGCTAACCACTGTCATTTCCTGGAGGCTCCTTCCCCAGTGATGCATCTCAATATCCATTTCAAAACAAAACAAAAATCTGAATTTACATGTGAGCAGAATTGTAACAGTAGAATTGTTTTTTTATTCAGAAAATCCATCTGGAGAGAACATAAAAATTCATCCTGTTCCTGAGCTTCTCACTAGGTATGTGCTTATTTTATCACATTGCAGAAAACTACGCAATCCTTTTTCTTGGACGGAGGGTGTCTGTGTGTATGTTGCATCAGATGCTTTTGCCTAGTTACAAGAAATTCTCCCAAAAATAATCCTAATAACCCTTGTGCAGACATGTATATTATAAGCCCTGTCCCAAATTCCTATGCCTCTGCCATGTAGCTGCATTAGCCGAAATAAGGCTTTTCCCATTACGTGGCTAAACCCTGCTCACAGGGCGAGCAGAGCTGCTGACGCCTTCCCCGTGTTGGATACCAAATCCCTCTGGAATTCACGTTAATTTACGCAAAGAGCCACTTAGAAACACAGCGCCGGGCTAACAGCCCCTGCTCCCCTGTTATTTCCATGCACAGGCTCCGGCAGCTATGGAGCGTTTATTTAAAACTCACCACAGCTTTGCATTTTGGTTTCGTTTTGATGTGTCCGTTTAAGCCTTTTGCCCTTTTTCGGGGAGCCTCCCTGCCGTGCCGTGCTACCTGCACCCCGGGTCCACGTCATCCCCAGCTCCGCACACCTCCCTGAGACCAGGGCAGGTCACTTTGTGCCCCGAAAGGCACGTTGGCACTTCGGAGTGCAGTCAGCAGCCTTTTCTTTATCTCCTTAATCACCTTTATAGTCCTACCTGGCTGCATCATGTGCTGCAAATTCATTACACATTACTTAGGAATGAGAGGCGGGTTTTTTTTGCATTTAAAGGTTTTATTTGGGGAGAACAAAGTGATTGTAACTTAAGCACGAGTAATCCATCTCCATCACGGGTGCGCACTGGCAAGCAAAGGATAGAGCAGGGCACAAGGTCGTCATCTGAGGTGAAGCAAAGTCTGCCCCGTCCTCCCAGGCAGGAGGAGCTCAGTGCTCCCCGTGTAATCTGTCACCCTGCGGGAACTGATAAAAGATTGTGGCAGCAGGGGACACGAGTGCCACGTTTGCTCAGGTGACGCTCGCCAGGTGAGCGCAGGTCCCCGTGCACACAGGGCCGCCCGCGGTGTGTCCCTGGCACCGCCTGGGACCCTGCAGGACACCCGTTCATGCAGCAGAAAGCAAAGTGAAGGGGGCTTCATAAAACCAGCATAGTATTAGTTTATTTAATAACTTCATGTGTTTTAGAATGCTTATTTAGGCTGAAATTAGGGTCTGGTGTAAGTTATGTAGCTCAGATCTATGAAGAACATGCAAACTTTCTGGAAGACAGAGCACGATCTCATATAATTCAGACTTATCTCTACAAGAAATATGCACTCAGCGTTCCTTATCCTTTTAGTAATTGGAAAGTACACTATTGAGAGGCCTCTGAGTTGCAGCAGCTGAGCTCAGTCGTCCGGGAGCCGAATCAGCTTGCGTGAGGCCAGACCAACGAAGGAGCCGCACGGCCCCGTCCAGCGCACGTCCTGCGCCCTCACCTGCGCCAGCCGCCGGCATCGCCGCAGGGGCCCTGGCCGCAGGAAAAGCCAAGGATGTTCTGCCATGGTCAGCTCTCACCTGCTAGATCGGTTATTAGAGGGCCATAGAAAACCCTGTCATCACTTTTATTTGGTTTTAACTCATTTCTCTTCCCAACCTTCCCATAAATCGGTCTTGATACTTCTCTCTTACCATATGTAAGGGCCATATATAAACCCAACTGAAAAGAATATTAAAGTTCCTCGGATTTCAATGAGGATTTGACTGGGTCCAGGAAGTCCAGTGGCAGGTTGGGTCTTGATTCCGTGATCATCATCATCATCAAATCCTGACATTTTAGGTCCCCAAATGCATATTTAAATGGTTGGCCAAGAGTTACTGCTTAGCTTGTTCCCAGGTGCTATGCAGCTGCCTGACCATGACCTGAGTATCTGTTACCATCTGACACTGCAGGTTAATGAACAAACTGTTCAGCCGTTTTCCTCCAGATCTTTACAAGATACAGCCTGATCTCAATGCAAATAGCAAGAATCTCACTTTTTTTTTCCTCATAGCATGCAGAGCTACATGAAAATCTCTCTTCCTTAGAGCTGGAACTATGAGGAAATATCAGCAGGAAATGTTAACTTTAATTAGAGGAAAATAAAAAAAAATCCAAAGAAGAAAGTTTGCATCTTTTCAAAAATGAAAATTTCTTGCTTCCATGGTTCCCATGAGCATCAGACCCAGAGGCCTCAACTCCACATAGGCAGCTTTGCTGGATTTTCTTTCTAGCTTCTTCTTTTAAGGTCCAGTCCAGCATCTGGTAGCACGGACAAATTGCTATAAATCTCTGAATTCTGCTGGCCTGAAAAAGGTTGAAGATTTATCTTTCTCAATATATTTTTCTTAGCAAGAGCTATACTTTTCACTGTAAGTTTTAATGAGCTATATGCACACTCGTGTTTTCGGACACCCTGCTGCGTGCTCAGCAGGACAAAAGCAGTATCCAAACCAGGATAAGATCTTTATAAACCTGTTCCCCTTGTTAAACAAAGAGGACTTTGATTCTATGGTGACATTGCGCTTGGTGAAAACTTTATTTGCATATGGGCCTTTCCCTTTAGCCTAATAGAAAACTCTATCGCTGACCTTCAAAGGCTTTTGAATTCATGTATAGTGCAGAATGGCAAGGAGAGCACCTGACTCGCAGTCTGTTTGCTAGACCTGCCACTCCTGGCCCAGCCTCAGTTCACAACCTTCGCTTATTTCCTGCACACTCGTGGCTTGGAGTTCCACCACCAGCTCCCAACGCTTTGAAAAGCCCCAATGCAAACGGAGAGACGTGAGGGAGACGGATTAAAGGACATTGTGGGATGTCATCGGAACTATGATATCTCCCTCATTCTCTGCCAATATTTTATAGAGGGCTATTTTCTCCTCTGTTTGCCTTACGCAAATACTTGCTATCAGCAGATAAAACAGGCTGCACCACCAGGCTGTGTAATTAAGGTGCTGGTGCTCAAGGTGGCACAGAGGCAGCATGTGGTGCCACGCAGAAAAAGAGATGAATTCCTTCTGCACAAAAAGATCATTTATACTATGTGAAGGAATGACTCACTCAAGCAAAGTGAAAGATTTAGCACAATGCTTTGCAGAGCACCTTGCAGAGACTGGACCCTCCAGATGAGCCCAGTTCAGGACTGGGCAGGAGGCAGGGTTGGAAATGTGGCTGTAATCCCTTAAAGCCCTGGATGCCTAATGGCCATGGCAGGTCTGGGAGGACAGTAAATTAAAGTAGTCCCAGAGAGACCTAATACAAACCCAGGTGCTAATGGTGCATACAGGAGCTGTTGGAGGTCACCAGCAATGTTTCCTCTCTCCTGAGGACAGTAATTGAGGACCAGTTTCCAAGGCTGCCTCGTATTAGCTGTTTCTTTGAGTGGAAATATGCCCAGGATATAGGGATTGGATCTAACTCACTGATGTCCTTGGAAATCTTCTTGGCTGCTGCAGAAATGGGGATAGGCAGTGCTCTGCAGCAATCTTTTCAATGTGTCTTTGGGATTGTATCTCCCCCTGGCAACGTTTAGTTTGTGATCTTAATCATTAGGCAGAAACAAGACTAGCTGAAAGATCTTTCACCTTCTTGCAAGGAGTTAATTTTCTCCTCTGCTAGGGTAGACGTCACCCCTGAATTGTCATCAGCTTCTTACCCTCCTCCCCGTCAGAGAGAGGCTTAATCACTGCTTGTCAAGTCCTGCCTCTCCATATTTCAACCTGCTAAATTAAAACGCTGTTATTTGCTCCCCGGGCAGCCAGTAACAAACCAGAGCAGCGATCAATAGACCTCCTTAGCTGGAGCCCAGGCTGCGGGCGGAAGCGTTGCCTAAAGCAACGGCGGCAGGAGGATAAATTCTTGCTTCCTTGCCCCAGCACCGTGCGTACGCGCTACTGCACGAGTCAGTGTGTGGGAGCCCCCCCAGGCCCGCAGCCCCGCAGCTGTGGTCAGCAAACACCCCCCGGGCATGCGCGATGTCCCTGGGCTTGCTCCGTCTGCTTCATTAGACCGCTTTGGAAGCGAGCAAATGTCATCCTTCTCCCACCAGCCGTCCCCCTGGAAGCCAGGGAGGCTGCTCTTCTTACAGGCACTTGACCTTCGGTCAAGGCTACTTGGCTGTAATAAAGCGAAAGCAGGAATTTCTCCGCAGCGTTCCCTGCTGCGGTTAAGCCCGAAGGCGTTGGCTGCACGGGGAAGCTGCCTCGTGTTGCAGCTTGCTGATTAAACTGAGTACCAAACGCTTCTGCAGGCAGCAACCTAAATAAAGTTAGTTCTGCTGGTGACACCACCAGTAAGTGGTGTGGAAAAGGGGTGGTGGGTGGCAAAAACTACGATCTGAAAAGGAATTTTGTTAAGAAAGGAGAAAAGGTCATCTGACCCTGACTTGCGCACAAGACTGATCAATAAATGCTATTTTCTCTACCTCCTCTGAGCATCAAGGGAGGTTGTGCTCCGGCCTGGGCTGAGGCCACGCTCCGGACCAGACACAGATGGCGGGTCCATCCTGGTGCCCAACGGTGCTGGCCTTTGCTTGGAAAATGGGAGAGCAGGCAGCAGCTACACGACTTCCAGCCCGGAGGTGTCCATGCAGCATCACTCCTCATTATGTGCACTGACCAGCTTTCCCGTTTCCCTCACATATTCAGGAGCTTTAGCAAATCACGGCAGGACTCTGCCGTGGGAGGCAGGGAGGCCAAGCCAGGCACGAGGAGAGTTGTGGGGACACGAGCCAGCAGAAGGGGCTGCCCCTTGAGGGACAGTGAGGCCCACACCAGGACGTGGAGACCCAGGACGTGCTGGGGAGAGCAGCGGTGCAGCCGCTCTGCCTCCGTCTTCAGCACAAGAGCAGCCTGTTCCCACAGCCTGCGCTGGAGAAGGGAAGCCCCACACGGTGCACGTCCTCACGGTCACTGCTCCGTTTTCTGCCCACGTCGGTGGCCCTTGCCAGCCCGGGAATGGATGCCTGGGGACAGCAACCTTCATTGCAATGCAGCAAGGGAAACTGAATTGACTTGAAGGCGTGCATGAAAAAATAAGAAGTTTCTGACACAGTCAGTTGGCCGTGTGATCCCCAAACTGCATAGATCTTAAGCAGCGCTGGCACAGAAAGGTCCTGCTCAGCTTTAGGAACAGCGTTTCAGAAAAGCTGGTATGGTGCCAACAGCAAGCATTTGAGGGCTTAGGCCTTGTATTTATCTGGTTCCCAAAGTTTAATTTTGGGGTCTCATTAGACACAGTAAAAAGGCATCAGCCATGTGGAATGGGGTTGCGTGACAGCTGATTTACCCCAGAGGGATTCGGGTAATCTCTATATTAATTGCATCCTGGTTTGTACATTTCTGCCCAGTGAAAACTAAAAACGGTATCTACAGTAAGCCTGTGCAGAGGCATTTTAACTCCACTTGAATACCCAGCGCAGTGAGAAGTGGTTTTCTTTCCTGTTCTCTCTCCTTGGGTTCCTAAGTGTGCCTACAAGTACTTCCATTTGTTCCCCTCATCCCCATACTTTTTTGATACTGTGTGGTTTGATACCAGTCTGGAGGAAGCGTGTTTTTCAGTTCTTACTTTATATATCTCTGTAAGCCTTAGAAAATTAGTACTCAGAAAGTTAGTCCTTGCATTGGTCTGTACAGCAGAACAAAAGGCAAATTAAGATTGTGGAATGACACTCTGCTCATAGGAAGCTTCAGGTTCAAAATCATATGCTATTAAACATGCAACTGTCCTGTGGGTAAATAAGGCACTTAAAGCTAAAAACTGAAAGGATTCAAAGTTGAAAAATACAGCAGAGATACTCTCCTGACTGTGTCTCTCACTTCATTTTGATAGCCTGAAATGGCTCAAGGGACTTCTTTTAGGAGTCTGTTTTGGTCTGTGTTGAGCTCTGTCGATGCATCTGCCATTCAGTCATTATTATTTTATTTTTTCTTCATTATTTTCACTCTGATGATCTCTGTTGGCCCAATTGTCCTACACACTGAAGAGATGTGTCAGGTCAGAAGCCCTTTCCAAAGCTCTCTTCAGCAGAAGAGGGATCTCTGGGGGGCTTTGAAGCAGATCCTAAGCAGATATGTGATACAACAGCTGCAAGCATTGGAAGGAGAAAAGATTACAGGGAAAGAGAAAAGGAAACAGAAGGTTACACAGACTGCCCAAAATATCCTCTCATTCCTGCCAGATTTTAAGTCAGTTTTGTCTCTAAGTGTAATACATGTACTAGTGCAATTCTGAGAAGCACTTTTCCTTGGCCTCCTTTTCCCGCTGTGCTCTGATCCCTCTTGCCTTGACACTGGAAGCTGGGAGCAGGTGTCAAGAGTTTGTGTTTGCAGCTGCCAAGGTGGTTAGAATAAAATAAAGACAATCCTGGCTGATCTGCTCATATTGCACAGTGATCAGCTGTTAGTGAGACACGTGGCCACTGCAGAGCACCGTCCCACGCACACCCCGAAACCAGAGACCTGCACGCACGCGTGGAGCCACCCCACACTTTGAACCAACCCTTCCTTCTGCCTCCATCCTCTCTTGCGAACAACCTCCAGGAATTTCCAGTTCACATGACAGAAATATTCCGCTGTGACAGCTCTCAGATACAGCCCAAAGCCTGCGAGGTGCTACCATGGTGCTGACTGGAAGAAAATATGCCTTGTCAACTCAGTTCTCAGGTGACAATAAGTGTCACATGAATCATCGAGATACCAGTCGGAGAGCTCTATTAGTGTCGAGGAGAATAATGCAGAAGAGAAGGAGTGTGGAAGAGCACGTGCAGCCCACTCTAATTGCTCCTGTCAGAAGTAAGTAAATGAATCGAAGCAAGAAAGCGAACGTGCGCAAAAAAAGAATAAAGCTGAAAAAAGCACTCCTTAGTCCCTGACGGAGAGGGAGGGAACCCATATTGGCAGACAGGAATAGGAGCAGCAGCAAGGAAAGCTGAGTCTGAAGTTGCAATATCTGCATCTCCTTGTCCACCTCCTGCAGGGCTCAGCATTTCCCCCATCCCCTTGCAGGCAGTGGGATGCACCTCCAGACACGCGTGCGCTCGTCCGGGTGCTGCTTGACTCATTACTATCCATGCAGCAACCAGCTGGCCGCTTCCAGAAACCCCGTTTCCCAGGGGAGCATTACCTATGCAAATATCCCAATAAAGTAGTGTTTTTTTAAACAAATGTTCTGTGCCATGAACTTTTTCTAAGCTGCTCTATTAACCCCTTCAACTCCTGGCCTGGGAGAGCTTCTGGGAGAGCATTACAGCTGAATGAACATATAAGTACAAATACCTCAGAGAATGAGAGACAACAGCTGTCGTGGCAGTGTTCAGAAGCCTGACTAATCAGGCCAGTTTTATTTTTACAAACTAAACTCTTCTGATTTTGTTCATAACAGCACCCTTCTTGCCAATGGTTCATTCTTACACATTAGCAGTCATCATCACTGTATCCAAAACCTTTAGTCTTTAACATGAATACCCTAAAATAGCTGCAAGTGCACAATGCCATCCAGCTGATGCCACAGAGCTGATGACGTCGGTCACTGGTAATTGTTAAACACGGAGATTGAGGTTTGGGAAGGGCAAGATGAGAACCCAAGGTGGTCCTGTCTTCTATCAGTTTGGGTTTTCCACAGTACACCTGGTGATCCCTCAGAGGGAGATCTTCTCTACTTCTCGTCTTGCTTTTTTGGCTATTGGATGGGCCAGTCACTCTTTGTGTGCATCTGGGAGAAGATCCATCACACATGTGACTCCTGTTCCTGTGTTTGAACAGCCTGTAAAAACATCATATTGCACTATCATCATGAATGCTCCTCTTTCTATCCCACCATATTCTCCCCACTTAAAAGGGTCTCTGACATTATTGCAAACCTGAGAACTAGCCCATCCAGGAGAGTTTTAATCAAACTATATGACCAGGCTCTTTCACTCTTTCTGGCGGCAGAGATACCATCATGTTCTGCTAATACCCTCTGCTCTGGGACAGCAGCAACAACTCGGATTCTGATTCAGAGTCTCCACATCCAGGAAGGAAGGAGTGTTTCACAATCTGATTCAGAGCCTCCTGATGCTCAGGAGAAGGGCTTGTTCCAGCCTTGATTCATGCTGTTGTGGTCTGATTCAAACCCTCCTGGCCCAGCAGACATCTGGGCCTGTGACTCAGTTTTCCGGGTTCAGAGTAGGGTAACTCAAGACCTCCAGGGATCATCACTGGTCTGACCTCTCCAAAAGCACTTCTGTTCCTCTTGCTACCTACTGGGGTGACATGCTATTGCCTGGACACTTCGGATGAGGTATTTTGAGATAAACTGTGTACTAGATCAATGCAAAGAAGTTGTAAGTTCAGAGAATACTAGGGTATGAGGATATCCACGCTGTTGCAAGAACCTGCCTGACATGGTGTCAGGTTTGCTCTGCCTCTGCTGGACTGATGCCATTTGTGTCCTGCCTTGAAGGGTTTGATGAGCTTTTGCAGCGGTGCAGGACTGCTGAGTTTTGTACATCTTGCTTACATTTATGTGACCAGACAGTGGATCTTTAACTGATAATACTTTGGAGAAGCAGACTGAATGTTCCTTCCAACTCAGATCAGTCTGGGTCTCATGAGTTCCTTTAAGAACTCGAATGTATCTAGACAGGCAGCAGACACACAGACCCAGGCAAAATTTCAGTTCTTTACTACAGTATTACTGGAGTCAAGGCCAATGAATTGTATGCTAAATTGGAACAGAATTCACTGGCAAAGCCCCTTTGGCTTCCCCAAGACTTCTGGTTTCTCTTGGTACATTTTCCTTTTCTCCTTCCAGATTTCCAGTTATGTTGAAAATGGAGATTTGGATAGACCACAGGATGCAGATGGACACAGTCTCTGTCAGTGACCTTATTCTCAGTGCTCTCCGATGTCTACCCGTCCCTCTTTTTCAGGGCTCAATATTTGGCTGTGCATACATGGAGCAGGGTCGAAACTTTAGGAAACTGGGGATTCTTCACTGACTTCCATTAATGAACTGCAAGAAAAACTGAGGGAGACTCCAGAGGATCATTAATGTTACCTAGTGAACACAAGAGTCATCTTTATCAGTGCTGCTGGTAGGCACCATCCTCAGATGGGGGCTGGACAGATCAGATGTGCTAGAAACATCAGTCACTTCTTATTGGAACATGCTCTGACCCTGCTTCTGCAGAGGGGCTGGGTGGTTACATGATCTCCAAATGCCCCTTCCAACCTTAATCATGCTGTATTTCTGTGATCCCCTCTCCCATCACAAAGACTTGAGATACACGTGGAAATATCTGATGATGTCTGGTTCTCTCTCCAATGCATCATCATGTGTTGAAAGAGGTAGGTAGGACCGTGCTTCCATGGGGACCTCAGATGTACAAATCTCAAGGGACAGCACATTAACCTTCAGCAAGCTAGAGACCCCTGATACTTAGTTTTCCCAATTTCTTGTCAGAAAATTAAGCCCATGCCATTTTAGAATTTTATTTTTAAATGCTCCTAAAAAAATGAACTATTTTTTGTGATCATGAGCAGAAAAAAATGCAACTCAGCTACTCCACAGAAACAATGAGAGGGACCGTGAACTTTGGCAGTTGAGTCAGGACAATTAGGACCACTCTGATACCAACAAGTACCAGGACTACATCTTGGGCTTGTGGAAACTGTTAGCTGGAAGGTTCTCTAAAAGGACCAGTACTGCTCAAAATCAAATACACGTAAAAAATGTCACTAAATGTCACGACATTTGAACTGTCCCCCTGGGGGACTTGGAGTCAAGAAGCAAAGAAGAACGAAAAGGGGATGTCTAATGTCAGCTGTCTCTGCTGTTTGCAAAAGGCAAGGGCCAGTGATTCAGCCCTCTTGCTCTTGAAGCTCTCACAACACTGAGGGCTAAAACCTCCCGAGCAGAGAGATTTGCCTTCTGAAGCCCAGGTCATAGCAGAACCCAAGAAGTGGTGAGACTGGTAAGCACTTTTAAGGGGGAATTTCATATCAAGAAACGCATAGTTTCTCTCCGCTCTTTAATTTTGCTTATGTAGAGTAGTTTCTATTTCAGAAAGGGAAAAAATGCCTGGCACGCCTGGACGCACTGTTCTGGGCTCTGGCTGAACACTCATCATGGAAAGAGGCCGAGCTTCTCCTGGGCACTGGAGCCTCGCGATTGTTTGCCTTGCTAAAAAAAGGGATCGTAACTTCTCTTAACCCTGAGATCTCTGGCATTTTCCACAGCGGGAATCAGACGAACCCGAGGAAGCCGAGGCCGCGGAGCTCTCCGGTGTGTTTATCCCTCGCTGAGCACGAACAATGCACTCAGTGTCGCGCGACGGGCAGAGCAAGGCACTGTCTCCGCTCGCGGGAAGCACAATTCCCACTCTATGGGAGCGGAGAACAGACGGGCCCGTGTGTCGAGGGTGGGCTTGCTGGTGGAGCAGGTGTGGCTGGGAGCACCGAAATGCCAGGCACCAGCATCGCCTCGGAAACCCCATCCTGGCTAAGATCAGGAAACTCCTTACAGCTCCCTGCCCTTTTCATCCTGGCCCCGTTTCACTAGAGGTGGCAGGGGCACGGCAGAGGCAAAACTGCATGTTAAGGGGAGGTATGAAAACACACTTAGGGTCTCAGGAAAAGCGCTTTCCCCCCTTGCTGAATAGCCTGTGGGATTTCAAAACACGATGGAGCCTTTGAGACTTACTCCTAGTCTCCAAACAGTTAACGCGAAGCAAACTGCGGCGTGGTTAAGCAATTCCTTTTTACATGAGGCAGCTGCAATTTGTTATTCATTGGCATTAGAACCAAACAACTTGGAAATAAAATTTTTAGTCAAATCAGGACAGAGCAGCTATCCTGCTACTATGTCTGCCTTAAATGCACTTTTTACAGATACTGACACAGGCTTAGATATTTGTGTTTGCCCGCTCTTTCCTAGGTGCCCAGCACAGTTTTGCTCCCCTAGCTTTCAACATGAGCTGTATTAGCAAGACAGGTAATCTATGCAGTTATGTTACCATTTTCCTCACTGAAAGGACATGTGCACTGCAACAAATCACTAATGAAGCTGGAGAACAGAAATCCATACCTCAGGGCCTCATCGACAGCAGGAGCAGCAGTGCAGCTCGGTGTAGTTGCAGCACTCCCAGCTACATTCGGCAACCTTGGGCGACCTTGCTAGCGTTTTAAGCCCTGCACTCAGTTCCGCTGAGCAATCTGCAAACTAAAGGTGAGCTGTAGGTGATGAACAGGCTTGCAGAGCTTTAGTGCCAGCCACGGTATTTTGGGGTAAAATTTTTCCTGAAACATTTTTCAATGGCTTCAAAACTGGAAGCTCAGGTAGAACTGAGCTACAGACAGTCAAGCTGAACAGTCAGACAAGTGACTGATGGTGGGGTCTGGGCTGGATTCACAGGCTGCGTCTCCATCGATTTATCCGAGTGTAGCACCACCGGTTTCACTGCACTGTCTGCCTGGTCGTGTTAATTTTCCTTCTGGCCCATGCACTCAAACCCATTCTGTTTAAAGGGAACTACACAGCAGCTTTCCATCCCCATTGCAGCTGCATCCCGACTTGTCCTGACCTGAGTCAGGGCCTTACACCTGAGTCCTGAGCTCAGGTACACCAAAATCAAGGGCCTCTGCACCCTGCGACGGTCTGCTGGTGCTGAATTCACTCACAGGATGCTTTTTAAACTAACAAAACAGAGATCGGAGAATGTTAATCAAAGAGATGATGGTGTCAAAGAGGTGATGGTGCCTGGCATCTACTCTCCATCTCTGGAGGTATGAAGGTATGAGAAAAATCCTGCTTTTTTTCTGTTGTGAAATAAGTAGCAATCTCACCATGAGTGTTAGCTAAAGGGGGATTAGACTCCTATCCTTGGATGAGAAAAGTCCAAGTTTAGTTAGATAATCACTGTCATGTTCTTCTGCTTCTGCTTCTTTTGGTCCGTTAGATGCAGGTTTCCAGCCTTCTGCTCCAGCCTGACCTTCACCAAATGACCCTTGCTCAGAGCTGGCTGCTCTGGATTGCACGCTTCCTTCACCAGCTGCACAGGAGCTGATTTATTTGCCCTTGAAGAAAACCTTCTTCCCCTAGACATTTTTTCTTCCCATTATCTAAACCTTTGTTTCCTTTACCCTGCCTGGTAAATGCTATTTTTATCCACAGCTGCTGATGTATCTTCTTCCCAATAGCAGGTGAAGAAGATTCTGGTCACAGCACATGCTGTAAAAAATCCTAAGAGAGAATCTGTTTTCTGAAGCCATTTGATGTTACCTGTCTTTTGCCTTGCAGAAATTTTAGTGGCATGAAAGAAATGACCGGAATTTTCCTGAGAGGAGGGTAAAGCTGTGAAAATTAAGGGAAAGCACCAAGCACACAGCTGAAAGTGATGGTGCCACGTCTTCTCCCTCCTCCTCACACACGGAAGCAATGGGTCTTCCCAAGCCTTGGTCAAGCCAACTATGCTCCTTTTCCATGAGAGATTAACTTTCTCATGTTTCATCTACTTGAAGCATCTCACACCATGGGCACAAGAGAAGGAGCAGAAGCAGGAAGAAGGTGGGCATAGGAGAAGAAACATCTCTTCCAGCAACAGCTACCCCCCAGCGCAGCTTTGAGGTGCCCCTTTTAGCCCGGCACACTGGAGGTTTGTCCATGTTCGGAGAGCTCTGGCCAAGGGTCATGAGTCTGATGTAGCTCTAACACAATTCTGGGTTCGAGGTGATGTGGCATGGCCATGCAGGAGGTCTGGTTTCAGGTCTTCAGCCCATACTGCAAAGCTCCCACCCTCCCATCCCTGCATCTACCCCTGGGCAAATGCTCGCAGGATCAACCAAACCCACGTTGCAAAGCCCAGAGTTCAGCTCCCTGCCCACCCCGAACTGGCGTCACATCTGGGGGTTTGAGTTCTGCCCTTCTGGGTCATCCTGCTGCAGAGCTGTGCTCCCGTCTGACTTCAGGCTGCGTTTCATTCCTTTTCTGCACAGGTCCATCTTCAAAGCAAATGCAATTAAAATTGAGCCTTGTGCTAAAACTGACTGTCTTGTTCGCAATTGCACTGCAATTATTTAGAACTTTTTAAATTTAACCTAGCACAACAAGGTCTGTAGGCTCAGCTGCATGACAAATGACTGAAATTAAGAAGTCTGTCATTGGCAAATTGAGACATTTAACAATGTTAATGACTGGACTGAGAAAGGAGTGCAGACCTAACTCGCCTTAGCTTTAAAGGATCACTTTTGCCACGTGGAAATTTGCCAACGCAAGGGCAAGGGCTCTGTACGAGCACCCTACCTACCCGCTCCCGCTTCAGCTACACGGCGCCGCTGGGACGGGCTCAGTCCCACTGGTTGCCCAGCAAGGTGAGACTGGGGCCCAGGTCAACCCAGAGCTCAGCCTTCTCGTGCACTGATCGCATGAGCGTACGGAAGAGAGACCCACTGCACAGCCAGCTATTCTCAGGCCTTAAAAGCTTTGCAATTGTTCACAGTGCCCAGGAAGGAAGGAATGAGCCGCAATTCTGTCAGGAGAAGGGTCAATAAATTGTGCTCAAGCAAATGGCCAATGTGATTACGTCCTCCACAGGCTGCGGTGTTATCAGCTTCATTCCAGGCACCAGTGCGCTACAGCAATTAGTTTTAATTCAAGTGCCAGCACCTTGTGCTCAGGTTCAATGTGCTGGGATCTCGAGTGAGACTGACAAGATGTATCATAGCTCTGGGAGCTATCTTCATAACACGCCACTGCCAAATATTTTAAAAGGATGGTGATGCTAAGGAGATGCGCTGAGGTATTTGCTCTAGAGATAGCTCTTAGAAGACCCTGAACCTAATGTTCCACAGCATACATGGGGACAACCCTAAAAATAACAATGAAAAGAGCAAAGCATATAAAGATACGGTGCAAAAGAACAAGAAAAAGACGTTGCCCTATTCCCTGAGAGACCATCCATAAAGAAGAGCAATAACTCCATATAAAACAGTAGCAAGTTTATTCTAGGGGGAGAAGTCAAAACAGAGCCACAGAACAGAAAACTGGTCCTGTATGCTATTAACAAAAGGTCTTCAGAGTGAGATAGCCCATCAAGAGCAGATGAATCTCTAGAGAGGGGCTGAAACCACAGCAAGAGTATTCAATAGGCCACACATATATGGGATTTTCGGGGTAGCAGTGCCAGTCGTTTGCAAACACCCCTGCCAGGACACATTTATCAAACACTTTAGCCTACAGTGCCAAGCCAGCATGCCAGGCTGCAGGCATCACTGGCTGATATCAATTAGGCAGCAGCTGTAGAGCACCCCGTGCCCAGGAACGCTACCCACGGATAAGCGCTCACGTGCACGGCTGTGCCTGCGGCATTGCTGGTGCTGCTACTGACAGAGGTGATGGCCTCAGCGTCCAAAAGCTGCTCTGCTTTTGGAGATTTTCTGCTTTGGAAAAGCAAGCCCAACATATGAAAAGGTCCTGAGAAATACTTGGGAAAAAATAAAGTCTTTATTGTCATCTTGTGTTGCAGTCCTGAAGCCAGAAGTGACAAGATTTACCACCCGCTTTCAGCAGCAGCGCGGCCCCGGCAAGAGGGGCTGTGAACTGGGCTGTGAACGGCTCCTCGGCAGCGAGGAGGGGACACAAACATCCCCCGGCCACCACGGGAGCAGGACCGGGTGCAGTGTGGGCCAGGGGAGCTGGTGCCCCTTGCCTTCTCTCTGTGCAGCACCAGGACAAGTGACACTTGGCCAGCGTGTTGGGTGCAGGCGCTTCCCGGCCCTGCTGGCAGGAGCTGCCCCAGAGCACAGGTCTGTTGTGACCTGCACCGGCTGCACCAATGGATTAGGGGCACTTTGCTGTTCCTTGGAAAAGGTCTGTACGCCCAGGGGGGCTGCAGGAAGAACAGCTCTGCCGGGGGGCCGGGACCACCTCAGTTGGCGTCACCTTTCCCAGCTCCTCGGGGCCAGCACGGGCTCCTCGCCTGCCTCCAGCCCTCTCCCAAAGGAGACGCTTGTCCCTTGCTCCTCAGAGCATCCCTCGCTGCACCTCAGCTGCAGCAGCGTCCCCGAAGGTGACACACGCGGAGGCCTCTGGCCGTGCTGAGCAGCCTCTGCCAACCAGCCCCACGCGGGTGCCGGCCCCAGCCCCCGGCCAGGACGAGAAATCCCCGCTCCCTTCTCCTTTCCCAGGCCTGATTTGCATTTTGGGTCAGGCAAGTGTTTCCAGCAGCCTCATTTCCAGGGGAGAATTTTATTCAGCCTCAAAGTCCTTCACTGCCTCTTATTTGCTTCTTTCTCTGCACCCTCCCCACTGCAGCCCTTTCCTGCTTTTTACCCACCCCCTTTGGCTTGTGTGGCTGCGAAGGAAAAAGTTTCACTTGGCTGTACTTTCACTAGGACATTTCAAAGTCAGGCTGAGATTGGTTGTAAATGAGGATAGATGCCAGGTTCCTTTTTATTCATGCAAACCTACTAGAATAGCAGCGAAAGCTGTAAATTAGGTCACCTTTGCACAGGAGCTTCCCTAGCCCTTACTCGGAGCAATGCTGTGCAAAACTTTGCTGACTATCGCTTTAAACCTATCTATCTGGTGCACTTTTACCCAGGGGATTCGAGTGACGCTATCGGAGCTCTCCCAGGGCTGCCCCGTCTCCTATATAGACATGGGATTTGGGCTCCGGATCCTCTGAGGTTGCACAGTCCGAGGAAGCAGTGGCTGTGCTGCTGCATCCCAACGTGGGGGCCTGCAAGCCAAAGGAAAGAGTGAGTGTGAATGTGGGACAGGATACCAGCCCACAGAGGAAAGAGGCTGCAGCCAGGAAAGACGGGCAGGAGCAGAAGCGTCTCTTGGATCAATGAGGAATAGGCTGAGTGGCAATGCCAAGGACTGAGGTGGCCCAATGGGTCTCCTCTTGGAGTGCAAGTGGCTTACGGCATGGGTCTGTAGAGGCTCAGAAGAGCCTTTCTGGATATAACTGGTGGAGCAAGAGGGTGTCAGCACGCAAGATGACGCATCTTGTGCCTCGAGGCAGGACAGACGGCTGGCTGCATGTGCTCTCTTGCCAGTTAAACCACTGCTACCTTGGCATGCCATTTGCAAGATGAAGCCAGTTCCTTACTCCCTGAAATGGAAGATTAGCAATATGATTTTGGAAACCTGGAAGCCAGCAAGAGGGGATAAGAGCAGGCAATATTTCAATTTCAGAATGAAGAATTCCCATGGAAGAGACTTAATGGTCTTGCATAACCTTTCTGACTTTGCAGAGCACTTGCTAGTACAAGAAAGCTCTCCCTGAAGCTGCTTCTCGAAGGCTTTTCTTAAGACAGGCTACCTTCAGCCAGGTCTCACTTATCACCCCAGAGCCCTGGCTCCAGCAGGGATCAATAGTAAATTCCCAGAGAAGAGATAAGAACAGAGCAAAAATATATGATCCTTCCCCACCCAGCTTCCACACGCATGTCCTTGTTTAGGGGTGATTTCTTTGTATTTTATAGCCCAGAGTGTATTTTCCTTCAGTGAGTTGGTCTAATTGCTTCTTGAATCCATGTAACCTTAAGGCAATGTGTTCCACCCTTTGAATAGGTGCCTGGTGAACGTGGTGTCTGCCTCATGCCTGTCCTGAGCCTCCTTCCCTTAGCTTCATCTGAGGCTCCTGCACCATGGGAGACTGCAACTAACTCAACATTCGCCTTCTCCGTGACTTTATATCCTTTGCATGGAGAAGGACATACTGCAGGGCTATGCAAGCAGCTGGGGACAAGGAAAAGCAGCCAGGCTACCTTGCAGGAGCACAGTCTGGGTCTTTTTGAAGGTCGCTATCACCTCCTTTCCTTAAGTCTNGAGCCAGGCTACCTTGCAGGAGCACAGTTTGGGTCTTTTTGAAGTCACACTTTGTCGCTATCACCTCCTTTCCTTAAGTCTCTCCTTCTGTGACTGCTCTGTCGCCAGCCCTTGCTCCAACTCCTAGGACTTCTGCAACCCCTCCATTTTCCCAGGCAGCACCTGCTGTCCCCACCATGGCCTCCGCCACCCCAAAGGACAACGTGCGGATGTCAGATTGAAGAGATGTGGTTGTGAGGAAGAGGCTGGGGCTGAGGGGAGCTCAGATCTGCAAGGCCAGCAGCACCCATCAGCCTGGGCTCTGCCCTGCTTCTCACCTTGCCTTTAGTGCTGTTTTTTCCACGACTGAGACCTGTCTCCAGGGCTGGAGGCAGGTACTCGGCAGGGAGACGGAGGAGGAGGAGAAGAGTTGAGTCCACAGCCATTAACACAACTGCAGGAACACGAGAAAAGTAATTAGCAACTTGGCACAGTGCTTGGGAAAGCTGAAGAAGGACATCAGAGAGAGGAGGGGAGAGGGGGCAGAGGATAAGCCGGGGAGCAGAGATCCGAGCAGGCGAAAACAGAAAGCAAAACAGCCCAAAGTGCCCCTGGGTCTGACGGAGAAAGATGTCCCAGGGCAGGGAGCTCCTCTGCGGCTCGCGGAGCAGCTCGAGGCACCTGCGCGGCCTCGCCGTGCCCCAGGGACCGAGGCTGTGTGCCGTTACAGGCTTCTTCGGGGATCTGAAATCCCTTCCAAACGTGACTCGGCTCTGCGCGCCGCTTGTGCCGTTTCCATGGAGATGTCACGCTGGGAGCGGAGCGAGGTCCGCGCGTCTCCGAGCGAGGGACGGGCAGATCCCACTCCCTTTGTGCACCACGGGTCTAAGCAAGCACACAGTTATAAATTACCTGCAGAAATCTCCCCACCTTGCCGACCTGTGTCTCCTCACCCATGGGCTCCCCTTGGAGCTGCGGCAACTTTGGGCGCTGCCAGGAGCTGTCAGCACCAAGGCTGCAGAGTCCCTTGCTGCTCTTCAGTTGAGGTCTCCAGACACAAAAGAGTCTCCAACTACACAAAAGTACCCACTTTTTACCTTCAACACCAACAGCAAAGCCTTAAATTTGCTTAAACTGAAGGGGAGAGCTGCAGCACGGATTACAGAGGCTGCAGGTCTCAGCCCCCTCTTGAGCAGAGCGACCGTGTCCTCCTGGCACGCTGGGACCGTGGTGGGTTGTGGTTTGCAGCTAGTGGATGGACAGCTTGGCCCTTGCAGTCGTGTTTATTTGCAAGATACTGCTCTATTTGGACACAGCCTCGGGCAGGATGTGGTCTGTAGTAAACACAGGAAAACGGCTGAAAGTGGAGGAGTTGGGTGGAAGGCTGGCTATGGTTTCGACTTTTAATTAACGTGGGGTAGGATCCTGTAAGTCCTGACTGGTGAAGGAAGGTAGGTTGCTGAGGGCTTCCTCTTCAACCTGTTGTGCAGGTACCTTGGCACTAGGAATGTCCTATGAAAAAAAGGTCTACTGTTCTTCATGCCAAAGGAGACTGCAAGTAGCTCCAGGAAAACATCTGAATGCATTTAAAGGCTAAAAGAGAGCTTTGATAATTTTCTTGGACCTCAAAATCAAACATGTATTTTAGCAGGAAATAACACTAAGCTTTGCAGTATCAGTTTTAAACAAGTCTTCATAAATCCAAGTGCTGCTTCTCAGCCAGGGAATAGTGGGGTTGCTAAACAACATTTCAGGTTGTGTGTTTGCTTCTTAATTTCCAAATTCCCAAGCACAAAATGCCTGAAAACCTATAAATGTATTTACCATATAGCACTGCCCCCTGCTGTGAATTCATCATTCCCACACATTTCATTCATAGCAAACCCTCCGGATCGAAACAGCCTGAGAAACCTTTGTGAGATGGTGAGACATCATCTCACCCACGAGATGGTGAGACTTTTACAGTCTATTTGCCTGCTAGATGTTCTGCAGTGCTGTCACGAAACAGAGGTTTCCTCAAGATGTTAAGAAGAAGAAAGGGCAAGAACAGAACAAGAAGGGCGGAACAAAAGACAAGGAATTAAGCAAATGTATCTCCTTACCTAAAAGGAATCCCTGGATGATACCTGAGACCTGGAGGCATCTGAGCTGGTGGCAGCTGCGGATGAGGCCTCTGACCCTGGGGCTTACGCAGTCCCTGGGACACATTGTGTGACTAACACGGCAGCCGGCGGCACCGGCTGTGCACCCTTGCTGATGCAACCGGGGCAAGCCGACGGGCACATGAAGCACTTGCCTGCTTTTAATGTTCAGCAACAATGCAGAAAAAATATATTTCTAATGCATCATTACGTTCGAAAGTGCATTGGGTTGAATCTTGCAGCCACAGCGCTCAGGGATTTGTGTTTGTGGACAGCGGTGGAAGAGGCACCACCAGGAAATCCCCCGGCGCTCGCTGGGAGCCGCACGGTGGGTACCATGCCCATCTGGTGATGCTGTCAGCCACCAGCAGCGTTTTTCCCACTGCCTGGGATATGGAAATACACACCAATGCCATGCCAACCGCACAAACCAAAGGCCCCAGTGCAGCCAGCAAGTTTACTTTTCACTGCAAGAAGCCACACCAGAGCCAAGCGAGTTTGAGGCTGGCCATAGCTCTTACAATGTGCTGCTTCTCTCAGAGTAGCCAGGGCAAGTATTTACAGAGCCTTGCCTGCAGTTTAGCCACGCTCAGGGTAAGTCTGGTTACTCAGACCCTAGTTTTTGGTAGCTCAGTCTGTCACTGTGTGACTGATTTGTCTGCAGCTGTTTTGCTGGACTGGGTAATTTTTATGGTGGATAATGTATTTCAAAGGTGCCCTCATGTCATGGAGGTGATTATATTTTTCTAATTTCTGCACAAGAGCACAGTCATGAAGGGCCCAGTCCTCCAGCTGCTGAAGTCCATCACATCTTTGCCCTTGACTTCAGAAGAAGCTGGAGCAATTTTTAAAGAAAGAAGAAAAAAAGATCTGTTTGCAAGAATGAAGCAAATGCACAATAAGTAATTACTCAGTGTAGAGTCCCTGTTAACATCCAAGCTGTAAGAGGAAAAGTTGCAATGTTTTTGTAAACAAAGGCTACAAAGAGGACAGGAAGTTTTGGAAAGTGCATATGTACTAGATCAAAATGCAATTAGTATTTGCTGGCTCTGAAGAAACTACCAGATGTCCTGGCAAAAATCTACCCTGTAGTAGATCATGGAGTATTGTATGTTAACCTGTAAAATCACTAGTCAGATACTAGCCTGCTGGGCAGATAAGAACAAGTGACTGTTTTAGTGATGTTCACAAAACGAAGCCCCAGGGCATGTTACCTGCAGAATAGCAATTCCGCCCACAGCACAAAGACAAGGCTGGAAGCTAAGGAAGGAGAGAGAAGGGTTTCTCACTCTGCTGCGACTGGCACCTTGCTCGAGCGGAGCCATAGACGGCTCTAAGAGGGGTTATTTTAGCTAGGGAGATTGGTGTGACACAGAGCAGAGCACCACGAAGAGCAACAAGACTGTCAGTGTTGATGCTCCCCCCTCAGCTGCAGCACAGCCGCCCGCCTCGAATCTCCAGTCCTCCTTGGGAAGCAGGTTAGCATTTTTCTGGAAAAACAATGTTGGAGCTGGTGAGTCATCCAAGTAACCACAAGAGCCATTGTAGCATTCTCTGCTGGCTTGGGAGACTCTAAGTTTGATTCTGCTTATTCCTTGTGTCAGCAATGCCCAGAAAGAGATAGAATACGTTACTTTACTATGGACATCTATGGCTGAGTCTGGAGCAGTGACAGGTGCTGAAGAATGGCTCTGATGGCCTGGAAAAGTCACCGATGTATTTCTGTATCTTCTGTCCACTTTGCCAAACCTCTCTTTATCAGACAGCAGAAAAGAAAGGAGTTTTTCAGCTCCTCTGTCATTTATTTTTGTTGATATGAGTCACTGCTGCCATTAAATTAAGTGCACCCAGGTTATAGGAGAGTGAATCTATTCAGGGTTTAAAATAGGTTAGCACAAAGCCGTTGAAAAATTCCTCAGCTTGCTACTGCATCAGAGCTCAGCGCTGACCGGCCCAAGTATTTTGCCCGGGAATAAAAAAAGGCCTAAAAGTCACAAATGAGAAGACAGCTGGCAGGATGAAACAAAGAAAGCGAGACTGTCAGCTGCCTCTCCAGGGTCCCGGGAGGCTTTGAACTGAGCCCTGCCAGACGAGAGAGAAGTCTTGTTGCCGAGCTCGACAAAATACCAGCAAACGCCAGCTCCTGTGCTCCTCCAGGCGTGAGATAAAAGTGGCAAACAAGGGAAGGACGTGAGTGCTCCAGGTCAGCACGGAGGCTGCTCCCCAGCACCGGCCCGAAGAGCAGCCAGCCCCAACCGTGCCCAGCGCACGGGGACGAGCAGCACGAGCGGCCTGGGAACATGGGCTTTCCCACCGGCCCGCCACGCTGGTAGCTGTTGGATCCATATGTATCCATATGGATCCATACTGTGTCTGCTACACAGGCAGATTAACGGCATACCTATACTCATTTTTGTGCCAATAAGAATAAATGTTTATCCCAATATTTGGAAACCCTACTTTAACCACTGTGTGTGGTTATATTACTGCCTCCTTTAGTGCATCAGCTATACAGGTGTAACTGGTGTATCGGCTTTATGCCAGGATAACTGTTCTTTTTCTACAGAGGATCATTTATCACAATGGAGGTTTTTTTATATAAAGACAACTGTCCCCACTTCACCTGTAGGGATACAGCTTTTTCGTATGCACATCTCAGCACAAGGTATCTTCCAGGTGACACAGATATGGAAAAGCTCTTTCATTTCAAGAGAAAGATGCCTACTCATGCCCGTGTGCTTCGCTGCAGGAGAGAAACGCCTTCCCCAGCAGCACCGGG